>CM062864.1:24449481-24630200 GCA_031772225.1 Eubasilissa splendida
GAGTAAAAATTTAATGCTGTTATCACCTAGAATTCAAATTATCAATTTACTTTCAGTATAAACATGGCAATTAAAAATCGATATTTAGTGTCATTCTTGTGCAATAATACACTTTAATTATCAAAATGTTGTAAAATACAATAAAAAAAATACGAAAAATAACCTAAAAAATAGTGAACAAACTTCAAAACATTTACCTTTTTTTGTGGTGTTATAGATCCTGAATACCTTGAAACTCTTAAAAAGGGAGTTAATACTTCAAATAAATATATAACGGTGTCGTTATCAAGGCGGTATAGTAAAAATTGTCCATTTGGAATTTCCATCGGGTTTCACAAATCACGCAAACGACGTCTTTCCATTCTCGAGTTTCGACTAAAAATATAAGTTTTTAGTTAAAATAAGTACTAATACAGTATTCAAAGTTCACAGAAAAAGGTTTGTTCATAAATTACCTATTGATTTCCTCATCCGCAGTGTCGTAGAGAAGAATCACGGCCAATCTTGTTGTCATTTTTGTTTTGACAGATTATGGTACGTTTATCTCCCTCACTCTCTCTCCCTCTCTCTCATTCAAATATAACACGGACGTTAATTTACGTACTGTCTATTTTTGAGGGTAGGTGTAACAATCACCTTCATTTCAATATTGAAATTTTGAGAATAGGTCTGATCATCTTCTTCTGTCAAACGTGTCTTTATACTTTTATGATAAGATGAAACGCTATTTCTGTATTTAAAAATTCTAGTGATTGACTAAATTCCGCTGTATCTCTTAGTTCTCATCGGTTTTAAAGCTTCTCAGTGTGAGATTAAGAGCTTTTTCAGTTATTCAAAATTATGGTGATGAAAAATCTTCTTCTTCTATTGCCATAGCCAATAACTCGGCTGGCCATCGTGATCATCCTCAAATATGCAGATTCTTGATATGTTTAACAGCTGCACTTTCTAATAATTTGATTGCGCTTGTTGTAGATAAATTTCCATGTCTATGAATAATTAGGCGCCGTTAAAGTGTGTAAAACAGCATCTTTTGGGATACCTAGGTACATTAACTGGGGATTCCAGATCATTACATTTTAAGCTAACTGGAAACTAAAGGAAACAATGCACTGCTTTAGTAAAGAATGAGCTTTATACATTATACGTACATACTAATTTGCGTAGTATTATATGTTAACAATGTGTTTACATATGGGGTGGGGAAACGGGATGTAGGAAGGGTGGTAGGAATTTGGTGTAGGGACAGAACAATAAGGGCTCAAGGACCAACCGGGAAGCACGACTTACCTGGATTTTCTTGCTGTACTCGCAGCTCTCCTGAACTTCAAGAAATTTCTTCGATAATTAGCACGAAGCACCGCGTATCACTCAACAGTGATTGTAAATTTTCGGTACGCACTGCGAGAAACCGAATACACAATATAAACAGTAACTGTACATAACAGTGTAACGAGCACAGCAGGATATTCACACTTCTTGATAGTCCAAAGTAATGGACACAAAAAAACGCGTGCTCTGAGGTATAGGGTATAGGGAGGGGGGGACAGACAGTTATAGTTATTATAACGGAGTCACCATACGCGCACGGAGATCGGCGATCTGTGGATCTATCATAAGTATCGAACACAATGAATGCGACGAAACATCAATTTTTGAAATGTTAAATTGATTTTTATGCGTGTATCTAGTGTTAACACTGTAATAAATATGGTAATATCTACGCTCTCTGCATTACCAGCCGCTGTTTAGCAGTTTAGGCGTTTGACTAGAATGGCTGCTACTTTTATTAAACTTTGATGTATTTTAAAACATTAATTAGTTTATTTTCGCGCAACTATTTTAAAATGTAATTTGAATAATCATTTATTATTATTAGAACACATTTTTATTGTGAAGTTGTAATTATTCAGAACAGACGGTCTGTGATATTTTAAATATGAATTAAATATATTAATTAGAAAGATATGATATACAAATAATGGAACGATTAAATGTATTAATATCAAAAAGGTAACATATAGGTTCGAAAATTGTCGCTAAAGATATTGTCGCTGTAGCATAGTTGGATAATGCACCTTCCCCGGTTAGGAAAGAGATCCAGGTTCGAATACCGGTGGCGCGATAAAATTGATTTTATATATATATCTTTCTAATTAATATATTTAATTTATTATTATATTACGACGCATGCAGGTGACAGTGGTCAACAATCTGCAGATTTAGCGAAGTTACACAATGTTTTTTCTTCTTCTAAATACCCTTTCAGTTCTGCTTATATAAGCCTAGCGGCGAAAGTGTACAACAAAGTACGTAACAAAATTATTATAAAATGTGATTCTGAATATAATTGTTCGTACAAAACGTAAAGGCACTCATGGCCCGTGGGCTGCTAGTTTCACAATATATCGTATCGTGTGGAACACCTGCAGCCTGTGTTAATGACTCTAATATAGAACAAGACATTATTTTTACACTATTTCAGTTATATCATATTTATTGTACACGGATACCGATATTAATTGCGATAATGCAGGCAATGCTTTATCATACGTTAGATTTGTGAACGCAAATATATATTAACATAAAAATTGCGTAACAGATGCGATCACACTTAATTAATAAATACAAATGATTTACTGGCATTGAGAAATTCATCCGAGTCCGTGTTGTATGACGAGTGAAGGTATGACATGAGAGCCTCATAGTTTGTGATTAATTAACATAGATAGCTTACTTTTTATATTCAAATTTACATTTAATCACTCGCATTTCATCGTAAGACTGGACCATAAAATATGTCTAAAATGATTACGCCTCTGGGTTGAAAAAAGTATCAAAGTATACTGAAACCTTTGAGCGTAATAGAGACCAACCTAATTGTTGTAAGGTTATCTTATCATCGGTAATACATCGTAAATAATGTTAAAATACTTAATGAACTAAGTATAGGTTTGCGGTGGGTAGTATGTACCTTCGGAACTGGATGAAGTACTGGATATACATATTTACACACTAAATTGATTGTGATAATAAACAAGCTCGATGTAATGGATCCTTCGGGGTTTGGCGCTGAGTCAACTGACAACATTCAAGTAGTTGGACCGCAATGATCACGGTAGCGATTGCTTTCAAGAATGTTTATCTGTTATTTGACTTCCGAAATAATAATTATTTTCAGATAGTTTCGTAATAACCTTGGACTGCTTTTCAAAAGCTAATTGGGATCTGCAATCTAGAGAAATCAATCCAATATGAATAGTATTATATTTATCAGACGTACGTGCGGAACTAGTATGCCCTTAACAATTTCGAGTCTGATGATATCGAGGAAACGTGATTTTCGCGAAATGCATCACTGAAAGTAAACACGATTATTATTATTTAGTGACTTGCACTTCTGAGGATGACCGCGAGTTGCAGTGGAAAGTCTATTTCCAGTTTGTGTATATTATATGAAGCCTGAAGAATCTAGGTAATTCAGTGATAGAATACTTCTCATAGACAGAAAGAATAGTTGGTATATTATGTTTTGTTAATTAAAATAACATCATTTTTAATTAGATCGAAAGTTTGTTTATTCATATATATGATCAAAATATGTGTTCATATCTCCGAAGCGATAAGGATGATTCATGTTCTTGTTTCTCAAGGATAAGCTGCACATCATTTAGCGTGTTATGTTGCATAGCTTTCTAGATCTCAGGAGTACTGAATGGAACTAGAGTACCTTTGAAAGGATGGAGATTATTTATGTATAATATATAGATTGGAGAACAAATTGTTGGATTCAAACATTTCATGGAGTCTATACTAAAAAGGGCCCAAGAGAACGATACAGGGGAAGACGGTAAGGAATGTTTGGAAGACGCAGACATCAGATCATAAGAGACTTATATTGATCGATTTCACAAATCAGAAATAAGTGGCTGTTATAAAATATTATCAAACAAAAATACAAAATGTCTTTTTCTCTTGGTGTAGGAATAAATCAATAAATCCAAGGAATAATGTCTTTTGAAATCTTGTATCCCAGTACAATATATTACTTTTTGTACAATAGTACTAATACCAGATATAATAGCTATCATAGATATATGAAATATACTGCACATATACTAGAATGTCAACCTATTTGTACACCAAGTTCAGGCTCCACATATTGTACAGAGCAAAGCTTTATCTTTTAACACCGCAATCTTAATTATTCCTCCTCAACATTATCATTATTATTAGCAGCATTTCCATCCCTTCCTAGTCGTAAGGGGTCGGGAGCCTAAAGTCTCAACAGGCGATTCCTTCATCCCCTAACTATTTTCACTACTTGATGTTAGTCTTTGTTACTGTTTATTCTAAAATAGTCTGGGGTGTCCCACCCGCCTGGTCCGCCCGGTCCGCCTTCCCTTCAGAGTTGCCGAGAGTAGGTATGCATTGTGCTAGTTGTTGCTTCGGTCTTCATCTGATACCTCATATTATTGTTTTATAGTTGTTTACCTTAGAGAACTTTAGGAATGAAAGAATCGACTTGTATGTACGAATGTATGTAGGAATCGGAATTATGAATTAATGTTTGTAGGGGCGTGTTGTATATGAATCAGAAGGTTTTGGTAGGTTGTGTGAATGATGAATGATGCTTAATGTGCGAGTGATAGATACCACAATATTCATACATCACTCGCGTGTCCCATAGGTAATCGCGGAATATATTGTGTATGTGGCCAGAGCTGGTTAGAGAACGAAAAACTATTTACTATTAACACTCGGTTTAGTGATATATAGTATGAGGTATAGTAGTTATGCTGTACAATAAATAAACTATTCAGCTTACGGTGGCATTTCTTGTCGCTCTCGATTGCAAGGCGGTGAAGAGAAGAGTGGCGCTCACGAGACGGCTTCCCTTCAATTGTATTGCTGCATGATGTCGGTACTGAGTATGTTTACGGCTGATGGGAGCATCGTTTCGCGCACCCGTACCTGCTGGATGTGTTCAATTTCGCCGAACAGTGAATGGTTGAAGGTGGATAAAAGGTTTCTTAATTTAGATATTTCGCTACAATCGGTACTTACAGTTTATCATTAAAAATACCCGTTTGGTCTGAATAGTTTTGTTTTAATTTGGACTTATGAATACCGAGAATGCGGTCTGTATATGGTGGGTGACGAGGAAATCTGCGCCAGCAACTTGACAGCCCATCTGGGCGGAAGGCCGACCTGGTCAAAGTTCCGCCATTTGACCATATCTCGAGCTAATATATTGATTTACGAGTTTTTTCCCGGAAAAATGTACAAACAAATAATAAGCAACACCCAGTACAGAGTTGGCGACACGTTTATCATGGAATACACCAGAAAAATACATTTTTACTTTTTTTATATTTATTTTATTAATTTAGTAGACTTCAACTTTAAATAGGCAGTATTATACAGGCACTTCTGCCTAGTACGATGACGATTACACACTTAATCACTTCAAATTATTCTTACTTAACTAACTTTTGACTGTTAATTTATAATCCTGGTACCCACCTGCCATCTTCTCGCTTTTCTAGTTACTTCGATTGTCTTTTTGTTATTTATTTCCTCGGCATTCTCGTTATGTGTCCTCACAGAATATGTAAATTATACATTTATTTTAAAATTTAAAAATAATAATGTTAATTTTTGAAATTTTAAAATATCATTATTAAATAACATTGCTTAGCATTACTTTTTGTGTAAGTGAGTACAAGATATTTATTATTTAAAAAAAAAAAAAGATTTTATTTTTTATTATTTTTTAAAAAACAGTTCCTTAGAAATATACTTTGTGCAGGTAGGTAATGTACGTGTATCAGATTTTTACGTAGATACCGTGTAGATACTGAATTTTTAAATGAATGCTCGAGGTCCACAGAAAAACTTTCTCGGGACGTAAAAATACAGTATTAAATTTCGAAAATGATATTTTTAAAGTGTCAAAACGTAAGTTAGAAACTTTTTAGTTTATGTGTACTGAATAAAATATGTAGTCACCTTGTCAACGAATATGACGTATTTGTAAAATGTTTTTTTCATAGCGCGTCACCGTGTGCCGCAAGGCCGCGGGACTTATCACATCAGCGCGAGGGAGGAGGGCGCTACTCATCGCGGGTGCGACTACCCTATCATGTGTACTAAATAACACGTCTCTCATTACGCTGTAAAATATTTCGTGTGCTGGCTGGTACAGCACTGTTATATGTTACAGCACCCGCTACGTCTGTCTTTTCACGGTCATTACCTTAGTCGGTGTAGATGTCGCCGGTCGCCGGCCGCCAGCCGCCAGCCGCCAGTCGCCACCTTGCCGAAAGGGTCCCGGGAGTAGTATTGCAGTAGCCGCGGAGTCAGCGCACCGGATATCCCCTCCTAACTTCCGGTACGTTTCCGGCGCTGGGTAAAAAAGTTTCGGGGTCGAGTGCGAGGAGAAGAAAATGGCGAATTTATTTGATTTATTGCCGCCATTATTATTGTTCAACATTGTGTAGTCGGAACTGGGAATATTACGGCAGGGGTCGGAGCAGGCGGGGCGGGCTGCGGGCTGCGGCCAGTGGCGGCTCTCTCCAGACCGCTACTGTTTTTTAATAAATTTTTATCATATTCAATGAATTTTCATATAAATTAATCACAAAATGTAGATCGTTTGATTTAGGAATTATGCGCAATAATTTATAAGTGTGTCCATAGTAGAACCAGCGGTAGACAGAGAGAAAGTGATAGATTTAAAGCCACACCACTCTTGTCTTGTCCACCTTTCATACATCGTGTTTAACAGGATCGTTCTCCAATATTTGGTTCTTTTCATCATGGCAGCTCTTTCGCATACGCTATTTGTTCCTGTTGCCTTAATCGCTTGGCTTATATATGTCCTTTCCATCTTCTCCTTGCTCATATCGAACCATTTCAGTATCAAACAGCTTCACATCTATCTTAATTTGTTCATTCTTTATATACTACATTATATCATATATAGACTAAATGCGGTGAAAATGCAGTCGTATGTATATTTAGAAAAACGCGACAATGGATTATTTCTGTTTGCCGTGCATACTCCATTCAGAATAAAGATAATGTAGCGAGTTAGGACCACCGCACCATGCTTTAACCTAGTTTTTAACTTCCCAAGGGCTATGGACCAGAATGTTTGCATACAGAGTTACCACGGCAGTTGCAGGTTATCTAGCAGGTATGTACATTAATGAGACCTAAATAAATCGTTTAAGAGTTGTCTAATTATTCGGTTCATTGTTATTTGCTGTCACGTATTTCTGCAGAACTTGACGAATTTACCAATCTAACTGATTTTAAGGCAGCTTTTCGGTTTTATGACTCCTATACGATACCACCGAATGCTGTGTTAGTCCAACGATTGTCCGATATTCTGGATGTACCTCGAAAAATGCCGTGCGGAAGCTGTCCACAAGGCAGAACCAGAATCATTTAACTGACTGAGAAGATTTTCTGGGATACAGTATTAAATATGTAACATATTAACGCTAAGCAAAACATATAACAGTATTAATAGTTGTGCTAAAAGTATGTAGGGGATGCGAGGTTGGTGTTAAGAAGTCAAATAATAGAACAGAAAGAATACATTAGACAGCGGAGTGATTCGGACTCTCGTGGCGTGCGGAGAAACGGAAGATGTGTCGTCGGCGAGCGAACGGGCCAGACCGCAGCCTGCGTCCTCAATCTGTGTGTCCCTCTCGTCGTTCATAGGATAGGATCGTCGATAGGAGCGGTGGATTTAAATTGCTGTTAATTTTTTTTTAGTATGTTATTTGTTCCTCGTCTCTTTTCTGCCCCGTCGTAGTTTTGAAGTGCCAGCCACCACTGGCAGTAAGAAACGCGTAACCTAAATCAAAGTTCCTATCAGGACGGTGTCCGGTATCAGGCTGATGATTTATTTACGCACAAGTGTGATAATCGCTCAGACATTAACCACTTTTTTTTCGTGTTGGTGTTTTATTATAAGTCTCAACTCTGCGCCTTTGTACATGTAAAAAGGTACTTTACACGGGATGAAGGAGTGCATGTAGCTATCGACAGTAGAGTGGGGAGAATAAAATAAAAAAACGTGTCAAAACAAGGATATTAACAAGATTAACAATAATGTAAATTACTAGAATGAAGAATGATTTAAAACATGCAGAACATGATGATGGTCTAAAATTAAAAACCTCGTGTATCCGGCGCGGGGCTTCAAAACTATAGGACTCGAAAAGTTCAGACAGCAGATGGAATTTACATATAACATAACACTATTCAGTTCCACACACACCTGCTTTCAACACGGTATTGCAAGCTATCATCTGAAAACGACACACCCTGATATGAATCTGATATACATGCCAAATTAGCCCATAAAAACTGTACACATAAGATCCTTTCATGATTCCACACCATCGAGAAGCATCGAATGAACCGGAGGCTGCGCGAGCTTGACTAGTTGCGCGAGTAATATATTCATCAAGTCAGGAGATCAGGAATAACGATTATAAATAAGCACAATATCAGGAGACAAGTTAATTAAAAATATTTTTTAGGTATCCTTTTTATATATTTACCGTCTGTTCTGAATAATTACAACTTCACAATAAGAATGTGTCCTCCTTAATAAAAATATATTTGGTTGCTAACGGAATGTCGGTAGCAACCGAATATTTTTTAAAATATCTTTTTAATTGATTCATTAATTTGTGTTAAAAATATTAGAGAATTTTGTTCCTAAATTGCAATTTCACAATAAAAATGTGTTTTTATTAAGAAAAAACAGGAGAATTTGTGGGAATTTTCCAATATACCGATTCTGCGAAGTGTTTTGCAATATCATCATCATCATCATCGCTGTCCCTCGTATCCGAGGAAAAGTCTTTTCCTCAGGTGCCTGAAGAGTGTAATTTTCATCCAAAGTCCACACGTTCATAGGGTATTGCAATATATTGTCACAATGAACAAATTCAACAACTGAATAGCGCATGCGCAAGGAACGAATTCGGGCCAATGTTCAGCTAGAATAGATGATGAATATTTAAAAGATTTTATCACATTATTATTTTTAACGCATTCCTACTTTTGATGTAGTTTTGTAGTTTGGCTTATGAACTTCACATCTAACGCCATAAATTACTGCGTCCGAGAGGATTTGTATTAGGGGTGTCGCCTTAGCAGAGTAGTGTTCCGAAAACTACTATTACAAAACCGCTATTGTCTTAACTGTATCCTAAGTTCTAATGTACACTCCGTGTTCTACAGTTTCATCTTAAGAACGTTTAATATACAAAGTTTTATTGTGTTTATTTATCCCACTCAACATACATATTCTCATGTCATATTTCTACCAAGGTTGTACAGAAAATCACTGTTTATATTTATTAAATTTATCAAAATATTTATGACCCTGTTTGCATCTCTCACCTTGGCACGACAAAACTGATTACAGATAGTACAGATATAAAGTTATCCGTAAATCTTTCAGTCCAAATTGAGATGGCTTAACGACAAGATAATTAAGATGAGAAATTTGAACTATGTTGTTATTTCACGATGAGTCTCGTAACATGCACGAGATTAACAGGATCTATAATAGATCAAAGGGATAGCAGGAACGAAGATGAAGAAATAATATAAAGGCAGACGTGAAATGAATAATTGAATGCCAATACTGGTTATAATAGGCATTATTATAATTATTCGGACACAGTCCAAACACAAATAAACATGTATTATATAGATAATTAAATAAATAAACTGTGATGTCCTAGGATAGGTCTCGTGTTTGTAAGAGGATTAAGAATTTAATATTAATCTTTTAATAGTCACGAGCGAGATAAATCAGAAAATATATAAGACAAGTGTTGAAGATAACAGGAACAATGGCTGTCCGCGAAAGACCTGGTATGATAAGATAAACTAAATATTGGGTTGAAGAGTGGTAGAGTGGGTGTAGGGGCGTGGTTAACAAGCGCAGGGGTGGGAAGGTAATGTAAAGTATTTGAATATTGATGATATTTTTGTTACAATTAATAGTTAAGTTTTCTAAAATATCTAGTTTATTTCCTTTTTTACAAATATGTATCAATCACTGTCGAAGCGATGAGCCCTATGGTTCGCCATTTCTGAATTTATGCTGAAGTTTTTTATTCCTCTCAGGTGGTCCCTCCATCACTCCTCAACAACCCAAAGTAGTCCTTTCGTTTTAAGTTTAGTATTAGTAATATTAGTGAAGATGATGCATCAGCATTGAAAACGTTCTAATAAAACAAATTAGTAAAATTGTAATTTAAAAGTTGTTCCAGTTTTTGTGAGTGACTTAAATAATAATCCAGAACACGAGACACATCAACAGTGAATATGATATATTAATATAAACGAGTTTTTTTAAGAAACTTGAAAAAGTTACTTTAATTCAAATAATGCGATTAATTCAAAAATAAAGGTCGATTTTTTTAGATTGCTGAGGTAGTTAGGTCATGTGTCACGGGAGTTGAGTAAAGAGAGGATGATAAGAAAGGTACAGAACGCTGCGGTGGGGGTGATAACACCAGAAATAGAAGACGCCCGCGAACCAGGAAAACCAGAGACTGATAGATGAAAGACGCCTCTATTAGAAGCCTTCTAACGTACGAAAGATGAAATTGTATCAGGACAGAACAGTATGGGTTCTTTTCCATCAACCTGCCCCGCAAGACATAGCAGACTGTGGATTGATATTACATATCATATAACGGTATTTCTTAGCCTTTTGTCAAAAATATCAATAATTAGAAATGCGTTACATTTCTCAGATACATATATCATACTACCCCTGCTATAACGTTTTTATGGTTCGCCCCACCCCATCTCGTATACAGATCATTTTATTTTTAGTCTCTCTTTCAAGATATATGGTTTTATTTTATTTAAAAAATATATTTATTCTTCATTGGTATCTATAAAGATACCAAATGCCCTTAAAAATGTTTTTATATATTATATTAAACCCCAATCCACGAACCTCATATAAAACTTATATTTCTAACGCAATTTCGTCACCCATTTTATCTGGGAAGCCTCCAAAAAAACATAAAATAACAATATATGTAGGTATACGTTATTTATTTAATACCCTTTCTACCCTGATGGCACTTTAAAGTACAATCAACGTTATATAGTTATATATCTTACTGTGGTGTCAATTCTCTGACGAAACTACAAAATCTACGTAAATTATAATCTACTCAATTTATTTAGACTATTAAAATTAGTTATTTTTTTGTTATTTCAAAACTGTGGCGGGTTAAATGTCAGTTGCGCATTGTTAGGTTAGGTTTGACGCGCTTGTATTCCTTGTGATTATTATTAATAGTTATATTTGAAGAATGCACTTAAATTTAATAATTCGGGGTAGAAAGGGTTAAATAAATCAAAATCGTTACAGTGTGAGGCATTATAAATAATTGTTTAAATATTATAAAAAGAGAATAAAAAAATTAACAATGATATCTGCGATACATTTTTTTTCAAAAATTATTCAATACTCTCGCAAATAGACGAAAGTGTGTTAGCATCTCTGTCCGATCACTGAGATATGCAGCCCAATTTCTCACCAATCACCTATACCGATCAATACAATTCTCTCCCAGGCCTAGAATACTAAATTACTATACGAGACAATATATTCTGCACGACAGAGACTCAATTTAAAAATGAAACCATATTATTCATGGGTAATCGCCGTTCGAACAGGTAATACGTGTTTACCATAAACTAACGCTTTTAACGCCAAGACCTATCGCATACATGCGAATAAACTTCATTGACCTAGGGACCCATGCGCTTTGTGCTAGTTTTAAATATATCGTTCATTCTCTTTAACTACCATTTTAAAACATAAATAATCATTAATTAATTAAGGGTGAAATATTGTTAAAAAACTTTTTGAAGAAGAATAAATCTTTTTCATAAAATTAAATAAAGAATAATGTTACATAGCATAAAATATACAAATTCAATGTTAATATTTATATTAAATACTATTTTATAAAATGTAATGTATTATAGCACTGCTCTGGCTAATAATCATAATTCGTAATGAATCCTGATTAACCCCGAGGAACAGTGTGTTGGCGCTGACATTTTATCATAATGACGTTTGACCTTTCGGGCATCGAATATTCCAGCTGCAGCACTTATCGGCGGCCCACGGCCATCAAATCAGTGCAGCTCGTCAAATGCCAATGTATTTTTGTCAACGATGATCACCACCCGTGACCTGACCCCGAGCACGCTGCACGGATTGCTGCGCGCCTGTTGACGCCGGGAACACTTTACACTGACACAGTTTCGGTACAGGGTGATCCGGAACTCGTCATTCTTACAATTTTAATTCCTGTATATTTATGAACGTGACGCGTTCTAGGTGTTATTTTATTATTTCAAGGAATACAAGCATGAAAGTCTACCGAAGAAATGACAACGGAAGTATTCAGTCCCGTGTCCGCGGATGGAAATACGATGAGATACTCTCAGAGCTTAAGCTGAGATACATCTCAATACCATGTACACGTGTTGAAATTTTGATCAACAACTCAAACCAGTATACACAACGTTCAATTTAACAGCGCAAACGTCACATATAACCAAAGATACATACACCTATTTATTCCGAAAGTTAGACAAACAAATACTTTAAATCACAATATTTATTTTGGTTTATTAGTGCCGCCGGGGATATTTTAAATCACTCAGCTGACGAACAATAACGATATTTAACGTTTGACCTACGATGAGCGTAAGTACACGAGGTTTACGAATGCTGAGAATTGTCTGCGAAGAATCTCTTGGGAGCGAAATTTGTATTTCAGAGATAGTCTCAAGTCGAAAATCGCTTAAAAATCTCAATTGAGGAAAAGAGCCATTTGACGTGTGGATCTACAGAAGAATGCCCAAAATAAATTAGATGGATAGAGTTGCGAATGAAGATGCCATGGTTTGGATGAATAAAGAAAAATAAATATTTATAACAGTAATGAGACATCCAGAGAAGTCTCATATTTTACATCTCATAATGCAGGGAAAGATTGTTGAAAATCGGTGCCCTGGAAAAAAGCAAACTACATTGCTGAAAGAAGAGTCTGAGAACATGATTTTGACTCTATAGAGCTTTACTGGGAGCTTTTCTTTTAAACAAAGTGATGACAGCCAAAATATGTTTTCGGTAAAACCTAATGTTAAAATTATAAATTATCAATAAAATTGAAGTTCCCTAAAGCTACTTACACAAACACTCACTTAATTGGTCTCATTGTATATATGTAATCTTATTTTGATTTAAATACGTAATTTACGGTTCCGGTAGTGCGACGCGATACACAACTGCAATGCCTGATATACCTGGATTATATTTGGAGTCTCGTTAAAATGTACACTTCAGTGACTTTGGCACATAGAATACACAGAATATATATATATTATACTTTGATATGCGATCAGATGTAAGAAGTAAGAAAATAAAAATTAATTATAACTCCAAATTGTCATAATATTTTCCAACCACTCTGTAGTTATGATTGAATGCGTTCGATATCTTTATCGACGTTGCATAATGCGACCTTTGTTATTGGCTCCAATCAGGCTCGCGCAGAGCCACCGTCTCGGCGGTGATGTCTTCAATCAGAGATCAGCCGGGTTAACTGGCTCACGAACCGGTAACCGGCCGCCGTACATCCCTGAACCCTGGCCCTGATGAGCCGTGCACCAATTATTGTGACACTATTTCTCAATTACATAATTGAACACGTACATGGATGCAATACTAAAGTTGCGTGACGTGTGCGTTGTGACCTATAAATGTGTGTGTGTGTGTAAGGAATACAAATTGTACAGCTCAGTTTCTGGATCCTATTTTGATTTATGGGTTTGAGCTTACTACACTGCTCTTATTACATTTCTTCTGCCTCAACCCTAATTCTGACCTCTTCACCCTTTTATATTTTGTCTTATACTTACTTAGCTATAATTTAAGATAGGGGCTTAAGGAAAGGGGGGTGAGATGATGAGATGTCCGGGGATTGAAGGAAGGGGATTATGATATTTTCGTCAGGGTCCTAAATCACAACTGTGCAAAATTTGGAACGGATCCACGTTTTACCATTCTATCATTCGTTCATTCTACACACCATTTAAGCGACTACTCACTACGAGTATACTAACATCAGATTTATATTCTTTCTTAATTTCTTAATTCGCTTCTCTATCACAAAGACAATCCAGTTGATGTTCAAATATTAAATGTGCGGCATGTTGTCTATTATATGTTTTAAATACTAATTTAATGTATTAATTATAAATATATACATATAAAATCAATTTTTGCGCTACCGGGATTCGAACCTGGATCTCTATTTCCAATCAGGGAGATAGAGATCCAGGATGTGTTTAATTTAATTGAAATAGGAATTCACAATAATAATGTGTTCTCCTTAATATCATATGTCTGTCTAGCCAACAAAAATTAAGTCAAAAAGTCATAAACAGTAAACAATTAGATGACGATGTGACGGTAGGTATATTTTATTTGTTCTTCTAAAAGGCGAATGTTAAAATAAATAAATTATATTAAATCTCATAGCGTTTTGTTTGTGACTCGAATATTTTTCTGGTTAAACGATTTTACACGCTAAAGGTTCCTACGTTAAACGTTTTCCACAGTAACCCAGTCTAGTTCAATATTTTAATTGACAAAATTTTCTAAATAGTCGAGTCCACATTATTAGTCGCGCGTATTCATTAGAGCACATTGTGTTGGATGTTGGGTAATATTAACTTTTACTACTGCGAGTTTCGCACTAATATTTGCTTGAGAAACATTTTACTGTGTGTACGTTGAATATTGCGTAAGTGCGAACTATTAACAGCTTAGCGACTTTTTGAATTGAGAATACGAGATGGCGATGGAGTTTAAATGACATATTTTGTTCTCATTGTGAGGTACTTAAAGGTTAGGTAGATATAATATACCATCCTGGGATACTAAGGTGGGGAAACAGATATCCGGGAGTGTAATTGAAGAAAACAGATTTTAGAATATTTTTGCCACGGGAGACTTCATCGCGACTCCATTACAGAAAGCGAGATAGAAGGATGAATGAATATAGAAAAGGTACACCTCACTATAGAGATCTTGTGGTCCTGTATATATTGTATACCTGGTCCTGTATTTCTACTCGGGACAGTACCAATGGATTGAAAGATACTGACAAGATGTAGCCCCAGGGCGGTACGTGCAGGAGGCAACAAATTTAAGATAAAAGTAAACCATAAAAAAATCTGAAATATAAATAAAGATAAAAAAAACTCCTGACTTTTCTAGCTTGCTTAAGGATGGCACGAGGTTTTGGGACAGCCCTGGAAAGAATGTCGATACTTTAAAGATATTATGTCGAAAGCGTTTGTTAAAGATAGCGTGAACAACTAAGAATATTATATCCATACGAATATGTACATTTTATTCTGTATCGCAAGATTTTTAATATTGAAAGTTTGAAATAATTCTGGTGTTTGGGAAACAGAGCTAATGATGGAGCTTTTCGGCGGGATCCTGGAAAACCATGATCCAGGTGAATGAAGAGCTGGTGGAATACCCACAATTGCAGGAGTCGTGAAGAAGAAAATGAAGAAAATTCGAGCTTAGGCAATAATACAAAATATGTAGAAACAATATAGCAGTGTCCACAAAATGGTTAAATTGAGGTAAAGAAAGTTTTAATATTTCAGTGACAAAATTTGTTGGTAATATAATAAAAGTATAAAAGTTATAATAACAAGCACATCAGTGTCCACCTGTTTTCGAAACAAACGGCAGTTTATTAAAGAACTAAACGAGGAACTTATAAATTGTATATATTAAAATGGCAATAGTCATCGAAACAAAGCTGGCAGTGTCCAAATGTGGGAAACAAAAAGGTTTTTTTGAAGAAATTGAATAATCTTAATTGAAAACCAGGTCAAAATATTATTCTCAAAGCTCTATTATTTTTAATATGTGTATTTTTTACACATCCTGTACACAAAACAGGATAAATATTAAAGGTTTTAAAATACGTAATTATTAAAATTAGTCGAGATATGGATATTGTTTCCACTGTCGAACTTTTTTCTTTATATCGCACTCGATATCACGAACACTTGTCTAAAATTTTCCCACAACATTAGTGTACACAGTACTATTCTATTTTGTACTTTGGCGACTCAATTAATCTGACGATATTGTCCCATTCAGCGGCCGCCGCTAGGGTGAAACGGTATGAATTGATGTCATTAGGGGTTGTTCGTTTTTGACGCAATTCTCCGGCCGGGTGCTGGCGGCTGGCCCCAGATTCTACATTACCAGTATAAACTCAAACCGCACACGTCGGTCGCTATCACAGGGCTGTCCACCTGTCCACCTGTCCACCTGTTCAGGGTTCAGGGTGTTTATTCTTTCGGCCACAAATTTGATAGTAGATTCCGTTAGAAACACTACCTATTGCAGAAGGTCTTATGACATCATTTCGATCACGACCACGAGACCTCTAAACCATCCTTTCTTAAAAAGTTTATCTATATACATGTGTACATATATATGTATGTACGTATGCGGTGAGCGTTCCGAGCGATCGCACGGTGTGATAAATGCACCTGGCGATGCGTCAGCGCTCCGACATATCGACTCATCGTAGTAAATAGTAAATAATTCTATTATTGACAGAATCGGCGTTCACTTTGTAGAGTTACATTATCAAAATAGATGGATATAAATAAAACACTGTTATAGCTCTACTTGAGTTTATTTGCACCACTCGAGTATCGAAAGAAACGGCAACTCTCATCGAATAGTGCAAATAAAATCGAGTAGAGTTATGACATTGTTCTATTTATATCCATCCATTTTTAGTAAACAATTCGATTGTAAATTTGTATAATCAAAGCGTTTAATCGTGATTATCCCTGCTGTCTGCTAATTCCCACATAATACGTTCAGCCTTGAACTAACCGTTTATATGAACTATTTTAAAGTTTTTTTTAAATTTGTAAATTATTTCAATTTAATAAAAGTTAAACCGAAATTGTTTTTAGCGGTAGGGAGGTTCTCGCGTTTGCCCCTGGACTCGATAATTTGTATCTACGTCACTGATTGTGACACGTGTTTCGACAACTTACAATTTTCAAATAGCGAATGAACTAAAAACAATAATTATATAAAATAGAGTCCATTTATTCTTAAATAGGGAGGTGCTGTGTACAGCTGTAAGCTGCACGCGCGCTACAGGTTGCAAATGATTCCGATCGAGTTCAATATTTTTGTAATATAATTCTTGTCTCTCGAGGAATAACTCTTCTGATAAATTATAATTAAAATAAAAATCCAGTTCAATGTATAAATAAGTGATCCTATTTTACATTCATAAGGATTCTATTAAAAGCTGCAATCTCTAGCTAATTTATCAAATACGTACTTTTGAAAATGTTTTTGTAATATTAGCCAGTATCGGTGGCATCCCCAGTTCCGGCAACGGGAGACCGGGCTGATGATCGGCGCTCCCACTCGGCGCTCACACCCCCGATCCGGGAGCCGGGAGGAACCTGCCCCAAATCTGCTGTCCCTCGGGTGAAAATTATTTCGGGTAGCACCTGCAGACGCCGAGATGAAAGAGATGTTAGTGTGAATGGAGAGATTGATGAAGATGTAAAATGTGGAAGGAATTTACAGTTTAATCTGGTTTCTCACAAAGATATTTAACCAAATAAATGCTTTGTTATACAAACTTGTATTTACATCAACCCGATTTAATACTGCGCTGGTAAAAAAAAAGAAAACTATTTTTGATGTTTACAGCGGAATTAAAAATAATAAAACCGGTAGCTGTAAACAACGGTTACGTTGACTTCATATACAAAATCTTGAACAGAAAACAGAGAATCATAATTCCCGATAAATATTTATATTCTCCTTCAACAGATAATAATAATGAACAATGGCGTAAAATATTATATATAAACATTTTTCAGATAAAATTGCTAAGAAATATCAAATAACATTAGACGCGCGTTTCACACTAATAATAACTTTGGTAAATTCATAATATATTGGGAAGACACAGTCCACCTATACAAACATTCCGATGTACATACATTCAAATTCAATGACTGTTCAGTATTATTATTATTATATATTAGTCAATCAATGAATAAGTAATAATAAGTTTTAATATTAGAATAAAAAAGAGCAAAATAATATTTCAGAATTTTATATTTAGAGACGTCATATTAAAAAAAAAGAAAATAACATTGAAATTTAACATACAGACGATAGAGGCCTTAGATTTGATAATTTATACATGTTGGAACCTTAAAAAATGTGTAATGCTAAATTTAATGAATATTTGTCATTATAAGGTCCTTATATTCTCCGAGGCCTAACAGTTGATTTATTTGCGTATTTTATTTTTTGGATCAGTTAGTGTAGTGTAGTGTAGTGTAGTGTAGCATATAGTACCAGTGGGCGTTAAATTAATCAAAGTAGTTTATACAAAATTTGTTTTTTTTTTAATTTATAAATTTAGATCTAATATCAGATAATATTGTTGTATAATTTGCGTAATATTTGACGTTATTTTGTAATGCTGGTTTATGTAAGTTTCACAATGTTAGCGAAGACATCAGAAGCAATAATAATATCTACCGACAAGAGCCTCTCATGTGGTACATACCTTCTCTCCGGAAAGACTAAATGTATCCTTTACAAGCACGAGCCGCCGATTAATCCTGAGCCCGCCCACGCTTCCCACACTTGGACTTAGACAAGATAAGTCGAAAGGACCCTTCGTATATTACAATATATTTGGTCCGATTAACGATTTTAATGCCTTGCGTAGGCGTCATAACGCAGAGCTCTACGCGCTGTACGATGACGTCAGTGTGGTCAAATCAGTCAAAGTCGGCAGGCTATGCAGGTTAGGTCACATGACATAAAATAAAGATTTGTCCAGTAACCTAGAGGAGTATAGACAAAGAGAAAATCTGAAACTACGTAGTAGGATGATGTCGCAGTGGCTACCGATTGATATTCCGTAAAGATACAAATTATTTTATAAGGGATTAGGGACGGGAAAGGGAGAGGAAGGTGGGAGGTACAGAAGTGGTATATACATACGACATACCCGGCACAGCACTTACTATAGTATGCGTTATAGATTATATTTATTTAATTTTTAACATAGTGCATACATAAGCACTCCTTTATATGCTTTAATATAAACAAGATCTGGTCTATCTGGTCAGTTTCGCTTTAAGTTTATTCGATTTCTCCTCCTTTCTTATGTTTTCTGGCATTTCATTAAAAATCTTCATCGCACTATACATCATCGATTCGTGAGCTTTCTTCCTGAATGCCGGTCTCGGTGCATCCCTTCCTCTTGCAGGGGGCTCGTGGTCATGTTGATTTGCATTCATTTTTGTATAAATTCCGCCGATATTTTCTTATTGAGGATTTTAGAAATAAATACCATTATATTGAAATATATTTTCTGCTTAAAGGTCATCATATTCAGATCTTCCAGCATTGCAATGCATTATAAACAGGTTACATTCAGGTTCAACGGTTTTTGTGTTAGCTAAATATAAGTTGAAAATAAAATTGGCCCTTCCAGAATCTGATTTCCAGTCTTGGTTCGCTCAACCTCTGCAGGTTACGCGAAATGTGTCAATATTACCGTTATTACAATAAAAGAACGCAATGTTTGAAGGGTAACATAAAAGAGGATGTCAGATATTGTCTACGTGATATGAATAATACGATGGTATATATGACGAATGCAGTGCGAATAAAATGTTACGGGCATATGATTAATCCTCTGCAGTATTCCGATCAGGATTGTAATTTACAATAAGGTTAATGTATGCGATGCCTCCCCCCTCTCCCCTGCTGACGTCACTGGATGCTGGCGAACGCCTGTTCCCGTTAATTAGTTTATTATTCGGAATATGTATTCTACCCTCTCGTGCCAGGCTCCCGCTTGCCGCCCATACTAATATCGCCTGGTGTGCGCGACACCACAATACATGTCGTCAGATTCAGGAACCAAATGTCGCGGTATCTGTTTTGAACGTGAAAGACCAGTCGTCTGTTTGAACAAGAGGTTGGAGAAAATGGGATGTAGAACGGGTGAAAGGAATTAAAGAGAGGGACAAGAACAGGAAACAGAGGGAACTCGAAGGACCGACCGGATACGAAGGAAGACACGACCCACCTGAGAGTTGCTTCATTAGGTATCTTAATTTTTTGTTCACTAGAGCCACAGGTCTTCTGGCTTCGGAACGCGTACGCCATTGTTCTGCACGAAGTACTCTTGAATGCACACTTCGGCGATGGCGCGAAGTGTGACACAAGTACAATAGCGAGATGTGTAGTTTTTGGCACGCACAGCGAGAAGCCGAACAAACAAACAGTACATTATCAACCCCATATAGCGGGATAATAATTCACAAGCCAACAATTCGTTCCCACATGGCACTTAGATCTACTCCGAAGGTCAAATTTAAACTTTCGATTTCAACTTTTCTTTTTATAGAAAACACCACAGATAAAGGTCGTGTTCTGGGTATAGGAAGGGAAAAATAAGTAAGTAACGGAAAGGAATTCTATATGCCGCGTTTATATGCGGACAAAATGGCGGTTGGTGATCCATTGAATCTTGTGATCAAACGCCCCTTTTCTTTGAAATAAAGCTCTGACTCGAGACAGCCGCTTTACTACTCATAACTTATCGTCACGCCGGTAGGCAGAGACGGTAGAGCGCCGCACTGTTCTGTATCCGGGTGTGTGAGATTATAAGTGATGCCAGAAAGGGTATGCCTGTGAATCATCATTCTGTTCGGAACAATGATCTTATGAGGAGTGATAGAAAATTCATACTCCTCCGGGAGTTGGTGGGTTCCAGAACGTGGGTATCACGGTGAGAGATTTCGAGGTGGTCTGGCCATTCACTCTGGCTCATTTATTTCGCAAAACTGCACAATTTTTATATTCTGTCGGTCTTGGCTTTGCCGGAAGTTACTCTGCCTTTTTTTGATGTGATTGATCTTACGTATAGCTGTCGACTAGCTTTTGTACATTTCTATACATATCGTTATCGAGAAACAGTTTTATAACAGTTGACAAATACTCCGTTTGAATGGTCAATTGATTAAAGTTACTTCGAAAAGCAAGCGTATCGGACAAGGAAACAATCACCTTATAAATGTTCACGTCATTAGCTAACTGAATATACTTACTATTCAAAAAACATTATTAAAATGTCATAAATAATAAAGGGCCAAGATGCGAACCTTCAGGAATATTTTTTTCTAGTTTTTATGAGAAATTATTGATTTACGTTATTTAATGGAAGTTATGCATGTAAAAATATGTGTTATGGACTGATAATATAAAGAAGACCTGTGGAGGAGTGAGCCCAGGAACTTGAAGAGCAACGAGGGAAGCCAAAGTTTAGCAATGGATGAAAACGGGTTAAAGGAGTAGAAAAAAAAACAATAACTGTAATTACTAATTAATAATAAAAGTAATAAAACAGTTATTGGAATCATACTAATATAAATATTGAAGTAGATTGTAAAAAACAAACAAGAAAGAGATGAATATTATTAACGCGGTCAACATTGATCCGAGATGTGTTTCTGCTCGACACAACGCAGAGGATCGAATTCCCGTCACGTCCCGGGAGAAAATTGCTTCGAGGATGAGCCAACCTGGGTTATGCAACGTCTTGTAATCATTTCTTATTGAAATATTTCATTGTGCCGTGAAAAAAACAGATAAATGAAATATGATTTATTTGGAAACACGTGAGCAAAATATTGACCGGACAGTTGAGCAGTCCAGCAGTCCAGCAGAGACCAAAATTTAATATATTAGTTTAGATTCAATCAACAGGGTGCATAAAACTACCACACGTAGCCAAATGTACACATTAAGTATTATCAAATTATTTCTTAATTTTGAACTGTAATGAGAAATAATTAATAAAAGAAGAAAATGGTATTTTTCGAAATCGGTAGATGTATTTAAACTCAATGAAGTGGTTATTAAAACAAAGATAATAAATAAAAATATGAATTTTAACCACAAAGTTAATATTGCTAATTTTAAAGTATAATAATTTTTCTTTTTAAAAATATGCGTATTAAAAGAATTTATACTACAATTGAACTGTAATATGGGAAACGAAAACTAGGAGAATGCGGAGAAGGCAAATGGAGAGATTGAATTATCGGTGGGCCCAAGTAATCGACGCAGCGCGGGACAGAAAGCGGTGGAAGAGCGCTCCAAGCTGTCCAAGCGTCAAGCCCCCGATCCGCTTAGGATAAAGGAGATGAAAAATAATAATAAGAAGAAGAGTTATAATTTATTGTAACATGTACAGTGTTGGAGAAATATTTTAAAAGGCGTAAATAAAGTAACGTTACGTGACGAACAGCGGTAAGTATTATGTGTTTGAGTCGCTCAGCGGCAGAGCGGCCCAAGTGAAAAAAAACATATTTTCGGTTACATGCTCTAACACGCTCAACATTAATTGTTTTAACTTAATGCGCAGGAATACATAGAAGCATTACATAATTGAGAATGATGTTAATACATTTTTGAAAAATGAATACTGATATAAGTTTTGTCATATTTTCAATCCCTCATATCTCCATTTGATCACTTTGCAGATTGGCTCTTCTGCCGTTGTGGAACTCATTTTTGTTAACTTTTATTATTTGTATAATGATTTAATAGTAATTAAAAAATGTTAATACAAATTAAATGTAATTAATTTGACCAGATTATATGATTTATTGTGGGAAATTTAGATTAAAAATAAATCGCCTTTAATTATAACCCCTAATTAGACAATTCGCCAAATAAAATACATAATTCAATAAAGTAACAGGTTAAGCAGTGCTCGTCTTACATCTTACCCTTACATATGAAGTACAAATAATAATATAACTTGTAAAATACAGGGTTATTAAAAATGATGCACTCCATTTTGTGAGTCTATATTTCAAACTGCAAAAACTAAATTTGATACTACTCACAATAAAGTTTATAAATGTTGAATGTGACCCCCTTTGGCTGCACGGCAAACATCTAATCGGTAGCCGAACTCGTTCCATACTCGATGACGCATGTCTTGTGTTACTGAGTTCACCGCAGCTGTGATACGGTTCGTTTGTCGATAGAAGTGGTACATAAACTGCTTGTTTTACGAACCCCCACAAGAAAAAGTCACAGGGTGTGAGATCAGGAGATTTTGTGGTAAGATCTCGGAGTTTACTCGCAACTGATGCGAAATAACTGTTCGGCGGCGCAAACACTAGCGGTCGTTTGCGCAACTATGAGCAATCTAGCGGTGGGATTCAAAACTTTCAGACCTCCTCTATCAATTGCTATGTAGATCATTCACATAACCCTATGTATTGGATATACAGAATATATGTACAAGCAGTTATTTGGTAGAGACTTTTTATAATACGAAATGGAGAGAGCTCGCAATGAACCAATGATCAGCGATGATTTTAAGTGACTAGCGATGATATTACTGAAATTAAATTAAAGTGTTGTTAAATTTCTGTTGTTATACTACTGTCATAAAAGTTGTATATTCTATCATAAGTTGTATGCTACCGGTATATAAAGACGTGCGTGCTTTGGTTTATAGGAATGGGGGAAGGGGAAGAAATGGTTCGATATAAAACCATTATATATAAGTAAATATTGCTTATTCTGTGTTTTAATCGAGGTATATCTATAAAAAGTGCACCGTCGAACTATAAATTGCGAGCAGAGATAATGAGTCCCATTTCAGATCCTCGGAGGACACCCGAATAATCGATTCTCGATAAAACCGAGACTTTGGAGAAAGTTCCGCACGCATTTGTCTGATGGGAATTGCTGAACTTTAAGAACAAATACATTCAGATCTACACTTTACGAGGGCGAGTGCAGTCTCCGATCCGATGTCTGCACTTCCAGCGAATGGATAAGTGAGATTTTTAAAGTTTGATTAACTTAATTCTAGGGTTCTAAAAGCATTTTCGGATCAATCGCAGTTATCTCTTATATTGGTATTATACCCTGAACGTTTGTTGTAACTCGACAAAAAATACAACCCTACGAGGTGAGAATTGAAATAATGCATGTGTACAAGGATACACGATATCGATGAAAATGAAATATTATTTATTTATTTATTTAGGGGGACTGTATCGAGAAGGCGCAATAAACAGACGCGTTCAGCTGGGCTAAGTAGCATTTGGATAGCTAGAGCATATCCTCAAAGCCAAATTAAAAGTGGCCCAAAGAGTAATGGATTGGACTCTGTCAAGTCACGCAACTAATCTAATGATGGAAAAGAAAGGTGGGAAAATAAGGTATTGTGAAGAGAAAAGAAGTGTTGACCATCTTCAAGCTTGATGATTCATTTAATATGCTTTCGAATAATGGAATAATAATAAACCATAAAAGTTCAAAAATTTGTCGTTAACTTACAATGTTGACGTGGTGCAATAGGTCAGCGCACTCCCCGGATAGGAATGGTTCTTGGTTCGAGTCCGGGTGGCAACACAAATATGTTGTCGATATATTGTATCGATGATGAATATTTATACATATTTTTTATAAAATGGAAATGCGTACCTACACGGACATGGAATATTTAACTTATCTATTAGATAATTGCGCTTGGTATCTGTGTCATCTATTGGATTCATCGGATCCAATGCATCCTTTGTTAGTGTCATTCATTTTATTTCGAAATCCGCTAGATGGCAGTACAGATAAGCAAAAAAAAGAGAATATTAATATGAATATACAATCTTCCCGTATCGTGCAGTAGATGTCACCGATGTCAGAATTCTGTGAATAATTCAGAGAAATCGTGTCAATTTAAGATAGCTCCAGATGTACTTATGTATCATTTTACTAATATTTTGTTTTTTCAATTGTGCATTGTTAAAGCATTCCGCATTGAAAGAAAGATTCTACGGAAACCCTGGCCGTATAGCGGTCACCACCGGTCGCGTAGGCTAGAAAATGTGTGATTTTCTGCTAGTTAAACTTAAAGGTCTCTCTCGAACCTCAAATCCCTTGAAACTTCTAAAGTGGAGTGAATACTTGGATATGTTATGTGAGTACATATTGTGTTGTATATTATCATCTTTGTCTTATTATCTTTATTTTTACAATTACCGATGACAAGAAATATTAGTTTGGGCGGAGTGTAATAGGGACTAGACTAGCATAGAAACATTGCGACTATATTTATGTGATTGTGTACAATGTTTATGTATCATTTTGTCATTTCTGAACGGGTCGATTGGCTTCAAAGCGGTTACAATCAAACTAAAGTTGTAATTTTTTAGTGTACATCGATAATCAATAGATCGTTAATGATCCTGATAATAGTGTTTTTGTGTTCGTCTTACTTATCTTAATACGGTAAATATGTATTTACGGAATATATATCACATCAATAATATTTTTAAACTAAGCTTAGCGTTTGTACTATGAAAATAATACTAATTTGGTGGTCTTCTGGAACGAGGAATGAACCCCCGATCACCAAGAGAGTGTTCTACATCTAGAGTAAACAAGGACGTCACGCAGCTTGCAACGGTGAATTACATTGTGGGGAGGGATCACTATACGACATAATATGGTCTGTGAGGAGTCTGGGGGTGGACGGTAGCCCGCAGTAGATGGGGTCGTGTCACACGATCACCCCCCCAGCTGAGGGTCGTGAAGATTGTTTATTTGAACCCGTTGTTTAATCGCCCGCGCGACCCTCTCGGCCGATATATTTACAACCGAAGCCTTTCATCTCTCGGGCCCTCGTGTGAACTTTTGTTTCTCTGGCACTAAATACACCCCGATCTGAGGCCCCCGTCCGCGGTAATTACAGCCCACCTCGAAGTCCACTTTAACTATTAACTACCCAATTAGCTTCAGTCTAGCCGGCAGCCCGGACCGGCGGATCAGCACCCTGAGGACTGCCGGAGGAGTCAGGTATCACGGCGGGACCAAGCCTGGTCATTATAATTAATCTCTTTGATCGCAAATATATATCTCACTCAATTCACACTTGATTTACTAGGCTAGGTTCACTTCACATTGAGGTCGTTTAAAAGTGTCGCAATAATTCTGTCCTTTATTCGTTTACATTTTAAATCTATAGGAATCTCGAGTGGTTAGAGCGCCGAAATTATACGACACACCAATCGGCGTCACGGCGAAAGTGTGAAATTCATTAATTAATATTTTATTAAAAATACGGTGTGAGAAATCGGATAAAACATTAAAAGAAATCTTGCTAAGAAATTTTCCATGAAGTAAAGTAAAGGATGTCCAGCGTAAAAATTTCAAGATTAAATTGTTATTGCTAGTAAACCATCAGGGTGAGGATTTTCCAGTCGCAATGAGTCACTGGTCGGCAGCGCACCGCGCGTTCGCGGTTGAGCAATATATAAGTGCGGTGATTCATTGGTTCGTGCGCGTCGCGTTTTTAGTGCTCACTTTAATATTCGACGAGTAAGTGATGGGCCGAGCACGCAGCTAATCTGATGTTGGGTTCAAAAGTTCCGACAAGAGGGGACAATGGTTAACCAAACTCTTCCGGGAACAACAACGTCAGCAGTGACGCCAGAACATGTGGCTCAAGTTCGATGTGAAATTATGCGTAATCCGCGTAAATTGATAAAGAAGATTGCAGCCTGTATTTGCAGTTTCACCCATACAAACTGCAAATCGTGCAGTTTCATAACAAAAATGACTATTCTTTACGTGAAACCTTAGCGAGAACGATGCCGAAACGTTTTGGAACAGCATGAACGCTTGTAAACATATTGTTTACTGACAAAGCATATTTTCATATCGATGGCTATGTTAATAAATAGAACATGAGACACTGGTGCCCTGACAACCTGAGGGAACGCCATCAAAAACGTTTGCATTTTCCAAAAACGACAGTGTGGTGTGCAATTTCTGCCCGAGGAATAATTGGCCCTTATTTTTTAACCAGCGAGAGACAATCACTGCTGACGTGTATTGTCGAATGATTGACGAGTTTTTGGTACCGCAACTGCAGCTGTTTCCTGGGTTTAACAGCAGAACACAATTTCAGTAAGACGGGGTTGCTCCACACACAGCTAGAGTTTCAATGGAGATGCTGAGGGCACCTCGGTCATCGGACCTTACACCGTGCGACTAATTTTTGTGGGGATACCTTAAGTGGAGAGTTTACAGCAACAATCCTGGAACAATTCAGGCTCTACAAGAAAATATCCGTCGTGAAGTTGCTGCCATTGAACCAACGCTTCGCCCTCGCGTTTTCGCAAATTTAAGAGTTCAATTGCAAGAGTGTCTTGAGAGAAATGGACGGCACTAAGACAACACTGTTTATAAAACGTAAAATTCGCATCGTGTGGAAATATAAATCCGATAGTTTATGATACATTTATGCAACAGTAAAAGTATTGACTTTTGGAAAATTAAATCTTTGTGTAAACAAGACGTATTTTTTACATTTATGCATATTATATTGTCAGCGTTTAAATATTTGTTCCATTAGAGTTATGCATTTAAAACAAGTCACGGAGCGGATAGCATAAGTGGTACCAAAGTGATTACACGAGTGACATGAAAATGCAAATATTGAAACAAGAAATTTGCGTTCGTTCGTGTCTATATATTTGGTAGTCTGCGATTGTTTGTGAATTTACAATTAAAAATTTATACTCAGAAAATATATAAACTCATTTATAGTTCCTTGAAATCAGTGCATTAGGTAGTGTAGCGATCGCCGCCAGCTAGCAACACCACACGATTCTAAATGCTGTCATGCGCTGTTAAACGATGAGCGATGATCAATCGCGTGGAGGGGAGACTAGCATCTGAACGCGCCGTCTGTGTTCTGTTCGCTCCCGGATCAATCAGACGCGCGTAACAGCTTTCATAATATTTTAGTTAGTTTGAAGAAGAAAATGATCTTTTTCAAACTGGTAGATGTATTCAATTCATTAAGTGGTTAATAAAACAAAGTTAACAATCTAAAATAATATACTTATTTCATTCAATTTATGATAAATATTTAAGTTTAAATTAATCATTTTCTTTATCCTTGCGCTGAATCAAGCTGGCAACATAATTGACAATGACTACATAATTAATTAGATATGTATACAACCGTATTCCAATGCTCAATTTTGAGATTCGCCACGAGACGGGCAATTAGGGTGGGCATAAATTGAGGTTTGGAAGAGCGTTCACTCAGAAATAATAACGACTCGGGTTAGCTGTCTGCTTTCCGCCGACACACTACGCCTGGACCCACACAGTGCGCAGATTCATTTCCGAATACACCCATGGAAGATTTTTGCTGAATGGAGTAAAAAGGAATGAACATATTTAAATGGCGGCTTGGCCCACCCCACACAACTATTTTTCAGCGTGTCGCCATTTTAGTTTTTGTACCATCAATTCACGTTACCGCTGTTGCGGTGACGTCTACCGAAAGATGTTTGAATTAATAGTTTTTTTGGCAGAAGAAAATAAACTATATTCGGCATTTTTCCATCTTGTATCTAGGTTATGTAAGCTCGATGGCTGAGAGAGCAGGATTCATCTGGCTTTACATAGGCACCCATTGTGTATATTCATGTTTCAGTTGTGGACTTTAAGTTTGGGTCAATTTGTTACTATTATTTATTGCTGTCAAAAAAATATTATTCCACAGTTTATTTTCCGGTGCCGCAAGGACAGTAATCCTCTCTCCTGTCCGCACACAACACCGTGCCACCCCACTACTCATTCGCACCCATCTATGTTATTAGCCATCAAAAAATATCCCTAGTAAGCCCTTAGCACCTTTCATCTCGCTGGGCATCCCATGCATTAATGGATGATGGACTATGGACATGTTTACACTCTTGAAAATAATCCGTTGAGATAATTTTTACAGAATTGATAGAATTAATTGAACATGCTTGTGGCCGATTCGATCAGCAATCATCCCGCGCTAGTTTACAATTTTCCCGTTCTCGTTGGCGCTGAATTTCCATCTCGAATAATTGGGGTTAGGAATGAGGTGGGGCAAAAAAAGGTTTTTGTAAATATGGGGTAAAGTGATTCGGTTTCTGGCTCATTTATACATTACAAATTTAGTGTTCAACCCTCGGTGGACGGAAAACAAAGAACAATTTGTAGTTTAATAAGTTGAGCTCGGTCTGCCGATATATTGCCCGATAAAGTGTGCAGACCCTGTACGCCGCTGGATCTTCTCCATTTTCCAGATGGCATCATTTTCGGGAAGAATGTTCCGTAAAGATCGTAATAACTTACGTAATGAAATCTGAACCATTTGACTTTTACGACTATCTATTGGATTTAGACTGAACTGATGTTGTTATGATTTCGGTCGGTCGCTTACTTAGCCTAATTATTTTACTCATTTAGTCGTATAACTAATAGGTTAGTATTTTTAACATTTTAAATTAGTTTTTAGTATCTATAAAAAACCTAACCTATCTATTAAAATATCTTCATCATCATCATCGTTATCAGCCGTTTTCTATTCGTTATTAGATGAAGGCCTCCTCAAGTATCTCACACTTCATTGCCAACTTATTATGAAACTGAATAAAATGTAATAACAATAACTTATATATTACTGTAATTTTATTATTTATATTGATTCAAGTACTTTTATATTCTGACTATGTTTTTACTTTTAAAAATACTAAATTAATTTTAATTAATACGTATTAATAAAATACTGGGCAAATAAATATGATTGTTGAGGATATAACCTTATCTTAGATTTTAATCTCTCACAATTATACACAATACATTTTGAACTAAAAAGTTTTAATCTCTGGGGTTTCCTATTTTGAAACCGACAGATTTAGAGTGATCGCTCTCTCTTCGGGACATTTCAAAACTAATTCTTACTATTTGATTTCATTTTTGTATGATGAGTCAATAAATTGAGGATTATATATTTTTATATTTATAATTTTTTTTTTATTAGACAATATAATACATTTTAGAATTATCAGTAGAACGTATATATTTTTCTAGGAGAACATATTCTTATTGTGAAGTTGTAATTATTCAGAACATAGGTCTAAAAATTTTTAATTTAAAAAAATAAATAATTGTAAAGCTATTTATTTATTTAATTTATTGGTAACAAACAGTCTATGTGTAAAGCGTCCTTGAGGTGAAAGTTTTTACGAAAATGGCGCTATACAAATAATTCAATATTATAGGTCTGTGATATTTTAAATATGAATTAAATATATTAATTAGAAAGATATACATATAAAATCAATTTTATCGAAAAATATTGTTGTTGTGCCACCAGGATTCGAACCTGGATCTCTTTCCAAACCGGGGAAGGTGTATTATCCAACTATGCTACAGCGACGATATTTTTAGCACCAATTTTCGAACCTATATGCTATCTTTTTGATATTAATACATTAGTAGGCTTTAGTAGGGGAATATTTTGAAGGGGACTGTATATTAGATAACGAATAAGTATGATCTGTAATTGTACATAATATATTTTTTTCTACGAACTTTTTGTCAGTCCACGTATGTGTATGGAGTCTCGTTCTCTGTTGTACTTAAACAATGTGTTAAATAAGTTTTTAGCTTGTAACAATTGTAAAAATATTTTAAAAGTTAAATGTATCTCACCGGAATTATTTTTATTTGTTTAGTTTCTTCAATTTTAATTAACGAGGGTAAGTACCGTTGCCGGATATTTCCCGTGGAGCGCTACGGTTGTGATGTTGCGCATGCGCAATAGTTTCCTTTATCTGTTAACTCACTACATGCAACGTTAGAGACATTCATATAGTGTGGCCATCTTGTAGTGACTGGTTGAAATGTTCAAGACAATAGATCAGCCCGCCAACTGTGAGATACGGTCCGTGATTCGTATCTTGAATGTTCGAAATATAAAAATAGCTGACATTCATCATATAGTACAAAACAGGACAGAAGTAATTTACATCATTTTATTTATCTTGGTGGCAAGCGTTTTGATGACGATGACGAACTCAAAGACGGAGTACAGACGTGATTTTCATCCCAGGCGGCGTCGTTTTATGATGAAGGCATACAAAATTTGGTACCCTGTTATGACAAGTGCCTTAACAATGGTGGCGACGTTGAGAAGTAGTTTAAGGTGTGTAGCGTCCGAAGAAAGCAAAGTATTGTAAAAATGATTCGTTTTTTTTACAAAAAAAAATCGGTGCTTGAAAAACGCGCCTCGTAATTACATTATAAAATTTTACGGTTAGATAATTTCTAAATGTCAAATAATGTTAAGTTCTTTAGTGTTATAGTCAACTGCGTACGTTGTATTCTAATTCAAAAGAGACTTCGTAAAATGAACCACACAAAGAAATGTGTAAATTTTTTTTTCCGTAAAAGTCTCCGAAGCGCAAACACACGACAACTTTAAATGCAGAATCCCAGAATAGCCTTTATCCTATTCGCTTAACAACCCTCGAGCTCTCTGCTGCTCGGCGGTCGAGGGGCTCCGGCGCGCCCTCTCTCTCTCGCCGTTAGCTCGCTCGCTCTGCCTTTCGCAGGTTGTCTACGATTAGAAGAATTTTCTTCGGAGTGAACAGGCAAAGCGGACGTTTCTAAACGAGCATAGAGGGACACACGTAATGATAAAAGACGTGGAAAAAGAAATTTGATGGAATGGAAGCGTGGAGGACATTTACCGAAGAAATGATAAGGCTACTTGAAGCTGTTGAGATATGGATTCTTCTGTAAGAATACTCAAAATCAGTTAGATGGATTATGCTACGAACGAAGATGTTACGGATCAGTTAAATAAAAGAAAAATACAAGATAATAAAATATACTAAAATACGAAATAAATTTATATCCTGGTAGCAACCAAAATATATTTTCTGTATATCTTTGTATTAAAAAAAAAAAAAAACTATTTAAAACGATAAAAAATCGATACATATCTCGCACACGTAATGAGGCATCGAAAGAGTGTAAGGTCCTGAATCTCACGTAATACAGAGAAAGATTATTAGAAAGAATGGAGAACATCATGGCTAAATAACTCAGTTTTCTAGTGTAGAGTTTTTTTGGGTCGCAGTAAACAAAGCGATGGGAGCCAGCGTTCGTCGAACGGATATGGCACGAAATTTTTCTCGTAGGTCCGTAGACCCACGATGAACTATTTAATTCTGATACTTAATGATGACATTGCAACATTTAAACAATAACGAAGATTTATTTGCGTAGTCAGGTTCAATGTCTGCAATGTTGAGATTAAAATTAGGCAATTATAAGATACCTACTTCTAAATTGGGAACCTGATTTTGTTCACGAGAAGCAGGTAAGCGAGCATCGCATCCTTAGCGCAAATGTAATTATTTTTCCCGCGAAAGTGCTCCATACCTGTAACCCAGTTATCACTTTTGTTCTGCCCGACACGCCGCACCGCCTACCGCGAGAAGGCTAGTCTAGAATTGTCATCATAACGATTGTATCGGAATCAGTGGCGTGACTTCAAAAATTAGGCCCCAATGCAGAAGGAAAAAAAGGACCCCTAAATAATTATTGTATACAAGTATTGCGTGGTTTATCCATTAAATAGAAACAATAAGTAGTCTCTGTTTCATATCGTGTTCACGCTTTCATGAAAAATTATAAGTATTCATAGGCATTTACATATCTTGCAATTTAAAAAAGAAGTACTCGGTTCGTTTCAAGGCGATTTTCACTTCTCAGGGATGGTCTGGTCTCTAATTCGACATATCAGCTCGGTACTGCTGCATATATAGACAATGTTTTCAAGTGTTTTCATAATACACATGACAGATGATTTTTTAAGTTTGATAATTCTGTTCCTCGCTGTGGGTTATTGTTAACACCGGGAAAGGTATGGATACTCGCCAAATGAATTATAGGGCGCTAATTTTTTAGATCCTTGCATTGCATTGTCAGCATTGGCCTAGTTAAGCCACCGTTCGGAACTAAAATAAAGACCACTGAATCAGAAAACCAGCTCCGGCCAGCCCAAATACCTAACCAGCGGTGCAGCGGTGCCCTATAGGCTGTCACTGTAGGTGGCGCTGCACTATAGATTCATTTTAAAAACAGTAAGCACAGAAACATAATAATTGATTTATCAAAATAAAAATTGTACATCAAATGTTGCACACACAATAGGTTAGGTAGAACAACGAGCGCGCCTCTCGTGTATTGTATCCCGAAGCGCCCCAATATTTATGCGACATTTCATTAAAAAATAAATGAGACCACCGAGACGTAGTGTATTTATTATGTAAATACACAAGAATACGTAATGTAAGCGTGCCCTGATCCACAGTCCGAGGTCCATCCCGAGGGTAGCTAATACACAATAGGCAGTCGAGTGCGTTAGTAGCCTACATCGGCAGGAGAAAGGTTCTGTCTTCGATTCCCTCTAAATGTTTGACCACCATTCGGATTCAGCTACCATCAGTTTTCATCAAATATGATAAACAATGTGGTACTCACACAACTGAGTATTATTTTAATCACAACTACACGGTGCAAGTAACTACCGTAGTTATTTATACCTAGAATTTTAATATAGTATTTATAATACGTGAATAATATTAAGTATAAGGCATTAATCTGTTGTACGAGTATACTATCCCAAAACAGGGTCATCTAGTGTCGTAGCTCGGAAGGCAGTTCACCATGACATACAGGTACATGAATACATAAATATAAAATAAATTAATGAACAAATTAATAAATAAGTAAATAAATAATAAGAAAAAATACTTTGTTCAAAACCACTATTTATTGATATGTCAACATGTTTCACGACCTATAGTCCCTTCTTCAGGAAACAATGTACACTAAAATTAAAAATGCAAACATAGACAAAAACAATATTATAATAATAAAAGTGATGGGGTCACTAATAAGGAACTGCTGTGAAAGCAAATTTACAAAAAGAATTTGTTTATTTATAATATTTAATTTGCTATTAACACTTTTTCTTATTTCTAAAATTTCAAATTTATCAAACTATAAACACCTGGTATTTGTATGTTAAATTTCTAAACCCTTGTTAATGTCAAAAGAATGGCTTGTTTCCAAAATATGATTGGAGAATTCAGAATAGTTATTGTTATTTAGATATCTCATAAGTGCTCCTAAATTCTAATATCAAAATTTCTGAATGTTTTACCTATATAAAAATTATAGCAATCATTGCAAAGTAATTTGTAGACCCCCGATTTTTTTAAATGTCATCGTTAGCCTTGTTATTTAATACAGGTATAACTATTTAATTTGTAAAAAGCTGGTTGTATAGAATTTGGGATAACTTAAGGCAGAAATGGTTTCTACTAAATATATTCGTCGTACACTAACTAAAAAAATAGCTTTACCAATTACATGAAAATAAAATACGTGTGATTTTTATAACTTGCTGTGTATTATTTATCCTCACGCCCTGGATAGACTCCCATTATGATCGCAGTGAATGGACTAATGGACTTGACCGTAATGGGGGCGGCTGCGAGCGCCCTCGAATGTCAGTATCGACCGCGCCGGTAAATTAATCTGATCCGACCTTTTGAAAGCCAGCGCAAACTTTTTAATTCCAGTCAATAAGGTCCTTCCAGGTCCTCTCGACATCGATTAATCGCGGGTTTCCTCTGTGCGGAGTGCGGGGCGCACTTCCCTTCGTTCTGCCCACTTGGCTTCATTCTGTTCTCACTCAATCATCCCCCGGCCGGAAGGAGGCGGCTGACACTCTCGCGGCCGAGGATGTCCTTTGTTTCTACATTAAGGGCAATTTTTCATATTCGCTCTTCCCCGTTATTTTATTCCAACAGGAGACATTCATTAGCTTTTAATGCTGTCATTGTATAAGTAGACTATCCTATTTGTTTTCTGGGCTATTTTGCCGAGTGTATCCGATGTTTCTGACTTGTTGCGACACAGAATTGAAACGAAACACAAACACACTCTGCTTTCGACACGGTATTCTAAGCCAGAACTTATCATAATACTATCAACAATACATTTACCTTTCCAATTCATGTATTAATATAAAAATAAATTAGGAGAGCACATACTTATTGTGAAGTTGTAATTATTCAGAACATAGGTCTGTGATATTTTAAATATTAATTAAATATTTTAATTAGAAAGATGTACATATAAAATCAATTTTATAGAAAAATATTATTGTTGCGTCACCGGGATTCGAACCTGGATCTCTTTCCAAACCGGGGAAGGTGCATTATCCAACTATGCTTGAAATCCACAATGGGATTCGAAACGTTAATGCCAGCGAGAGGTCGGAGACATACGGCAGAATAGCTCGAAAAACTCTACACATAAGATTCTGCACTACTCTCCATTCCATTTGATGTCTGATTTTGTTATTGAATACGCACAGCCGAAATAACGCAAGGTATAGTATCTACATATCATCTTCAACTCAATCCTTCGTCAGAACGTTTGTCGCACTCGTTAATACCAATGGTCTGCGAACGTAAGCCATATGTCATATGCTATATGCCATATTCACATATATTTCAAATAAAATAATCCTGTACAAGTTTGGCACTAGTCCTGCCTCATACCTCATGCCTCATGCCTCATCCTCATGCTTAATGTGTCGGTCATTATTATTTATATTGACCGACACAAATTGAAGAATGCTGAAAAGTAATGTTCATACATTTCATTAAATTCAAAAATAAGTTCATCAAGATGGCTTCAATCATCAAGTATATTCATATTTTGAGGGACGCAGATACTACAATATATATTTTTGAACAAAATGTAGAATATATTATGTTTTGTGGTTGAGTTGAATTTCAAGACCAAATTTTGAAGTGAATTAAAAGGTCTCGAAGACTATGGAAATAATTTACGAATTTCTGAAGATCGATTCGAAGAACTTTTATTAAAATTTCGAAATATGTACGATTATTTTTGAGGTTGAATAGCTTTGTTATATTAATAAAATACTTTCGTAAGATCAGCGGTAGGCGGCGCCATTTAAATTGAGCTTTGCTTTGGTAAGAAGACTAAATGATAAGAATCTTCGGTGACTAAATAACTGCATACATGATAGTTGCACACAAATAATAGAATATTAGGTAAATTAATATAAGCTAACGCTAAGTTAGCTTAGTTTATTTAATATAAAGTCACGGCAGCTGAGTAATAAGATGACTGAAATTGTCTATATGTGTGAACTTATTGTGTGCAGTTGTCCATGTGTACCCCATATTATACCTCATCGTGTGCAGTTTTACACATGTGTCCCTATATTGTGTGCAGTTGTCTATGTGTGCAACTGTCACGCGTGCAGTTATCCAGTCACCGAAGATTCTTATTAAGCAGAACCCGGTTGAAATGGTGTCACCTCCCGCTGCGGATGCTTATGTGTGTCCCTATCTTATGTGGACTAGTTTTGTGCGAACTTGTCAGTGTGTGCAGTTGTCTTTGTGCGAACTTATCATTGTACGTAATTGTCTGTGTATGACCCTATATAAAACAACGACCCGAAATAACAATTTGCGAACAATAACAAAAGCGTGGATGTTGAAATATTCAATGTAAAATTTCCAATATTATACTCGAATATAATAATTATTTGTCTCCTTCCTTATCGATGGGTCCAGCATAAAATGATGTATATGTGTTGGTTGAACCTCAATCTGGCTGTCCCCCACACATGGCGGCTGCAGATGAAGACGTTTTTTGGTGTCATGATCTTCGCGAGTCCGGCCGCCGCGTAGCCCCGTCGCAAACATATCTGGGCTCAAACTTTTGGGTGAAAACTAATTTTAGGGCAAAAAATGGAAAAGGATATTTTCGTGAAAAGTTTCCGTTCCGCGTGGATACATTTACATTAACCGAGAAGTTTGCACCCCTTCCCCCCGCCCCGCTCCGCGCCACTCAATACATCGCTTTGATTAGCCCTTACCCTCACCGACATGTTTTAAGTTTCGCGAGTTATTCTGTTCTCAGAAACTTTGTCAATTCTGCTATCGACGTCTAAAAATGTTTATTTTGTATAATAGATAAGTACACGCTTATTATATCGAGAAGGCTCTTGATTGACTTGTAGAAAAATAAATTCACGGAATACATGTCCCATCAATATTACTATTATTCAAACTATATTAAACAGTTCTGCTGCAGGACTGTCTTAGTGATTTCCCTGGCCAAAGATTGAACTCCCTATCACTTGATCACTAGCGATAAATTGTTAGACTAAACAATAAATTTACAATAACTTTTATTTGAGTTGGTGTTTATCGTCGGTTTTTGATTGTAATAATTTAATTTAAGTAAACTCGAAACAACGATTGATCGAAGATACTGTGTCATCGGTATCCGCCTGGTTCTGCTCGACTGTGGAGTGATTAGCCGAAGATATCTCATTTTGTGATATTGGATCGAAAATTATCGAGTTAACTAACTTTTTTAGTTGTAACGTGTATGTTGTCTTAAAACAATCTTATTAAATCTACAGAAAGGTTTCGCATCAAATATTGTTCGTGGTGTGCGACCGACTCGCATATCATTAAAGGTGAACATGGTACAAAATACTCATGATGCTTTCAACCCTCTAAAAGTATCGTGAAATATAAATATGTAGTGTATCTGTGGATCTTCGAGAGAAATTCTTCTCTCGAAGCCCGCGAGAATAGCAGTGAAGGACAGTTCCGAATTACTATTAGGTCATTGATTTAAATCTTGTTTATTGCACCTTCAATGGAGAGAAATGAATGACGCAGAATGAAGTAATGCAAGTTAAACCATTAAATTGACTCCCCACAATTCTCGGGGTAAAGTGTAATCTGTGGACATATAACCATATAACAATATAACTCTCTGTGGATTTAATAATGATCATAATGATCAACGTAGAAAGCGTCGAAATACAGTAAAACGGAGAAACTAACTAGCTAACTTACCATTACGCCATTTTCCGCGGAAGTAGGCAGACATGATAGAGCGCCACACTCTTCTGTCCCGGCACACAATTCTCGACTTATCCACATTCATACAAGTTCGAGGCTTCTAACAAGTTATCCTCCATTATATGGTTTACCTGGTCGTATCAAATCTTCTGCGGACATCCTCTACTTCTGGTGCAATCAACACTTGCGTTATATATCTTTCTTACCAATCTCTCCTCATTCATCAGTTCCGTATGACCAAACCACCTACGTGACTCTTTGATAATATTTCTCACTATACTTAGATTAGTTTTACATTATGTCCTTATTTCTTCATTCTTTACTGTGTCATGAATAGATCTGCCACATATACGCCTAAGTGATCCCATTTCCATTGCATTCAGTGTACTTTCGTTTCTCTTCAACCAGCTCCAGGCCTCACTTCCATACATCAGTGTCGGAAACGGGACAAGTTCCCGTTAGATATAATTCTATTCAAAGCGCCGTTCACTCTTTTCCCCGCAGTCACCCTCCTTTCGATATCTTTCTCAGCCTTTCCGGTTCTATCAAACATACTTCACAAATTCATCTACTTGTTTCAAACATTCATTACCTACAAAGTATTTTGCACGGTGTCTCGCTTTCCTCCATCTTGAATACCATCACTTTCGACTTGTTGACATTCATTATAAGGTAGCTTTCCTTACATATATCGTACATTCTACTCACTAGACTCAGTAATTCTTGTTCATTATTCGCCATTAGTACTGCATCATTAACATACAATAAGCAGCATACAATTAAATCATCCATTTTCGCTCCTACTTTCATATACTCCAGTTCTTTTACACAAATATCCATATACAAGTTGAACAGCCATGGAGAAATGGAGAAAATATGAATAATAAGTTCCCTTCCTCAAATACTACACCCTCTACTGTCCCATCCCCATTAACGACCGAAAAACTCCTCGGTCACCATCCAGATACGTCGGCGGCACCAAGATATATTAAGATTTGTTATCTGATGATGAAATGTCATTTCATTGCCCACAGAATTATTTAAATTATACTTATTCGGCTCAGGGAAGATGGGCCATCGTGAATTAAAAAATCTATAACCAAATAATAATTTGCTAAAGTATATCGATTGTCGATAGTTAAAATCCAGCGACTAGTTGGAACTACTCGGGAAGATTCGGTACAAAAGTTGTGGAGGCAATATATCTGATTTATGTTCCTGGTCTTACAGTATTATTCCGCGAGCCTTTTTCTCTGACAAAAATATATTCCCGAATTATAATACCTACGTATTATTAGATGGGCCCGACTAAATTGTATTCTTACAAAACGTACCGTTACTTTTGCAAATAGGTATTATGTCAAAATAAAAATTTGTTACGTAATATCGAGTGTCGGACCCAGCTCGCGGCGTGACGCTACGTTGAGCCGGGTTTACGTAAATTAAATATAATAATGAAAAATATACCAAAATACGTATACATATTTATAATATGAAAAATAAGAAACATAATCATAGAATAAAACTTGTGTTCATGTACCAGTATTAACATATTTCATTTCCTCGTCGATAGCACCTTAATAATTTTTATTTTATTGTTGGTAAATGAATTAATTTACTATTTGAAAATTTGTTATTCTCAATTGGCGGATTTCAGCAAAATTAACATGAATGTTCTATGTTCTATGGGGGGCTATTCTGTCATACCACATCGCTGTGCGTCCACGGTCAGTGTCAGGTACGTATTGTATAGTTCCGGAGATGACGCGACACACGTACGCTACCTTCTCTAATGATAAATACATTTTGATGGCAACATATATTTTTATTGTGATACCATAGGTAAACCATTAAAGTTGATATTTTATCTTATTATAGCCGTTATATAATTAAATGTTAACGTTAATGTTAAAAGCTTAAAAAAATAATTATGTTTTATTAAATTCGGTTTGGTATATTTCTACCCAAGATTGCTTTTACTCATTAATATTGTATAAAATACCCACCTGGGTATTTTTAATATCATAGAGTGGAAAAAAAATGTTCATATAAATGAAGATGAAAATGAGAAAATATATCTCTCCGGCGGAGAACCGAACTCTTACACCAAAGATACACGCGACACGGGAAAAAAGTACATTACAAGTATATGTATTATGCTCTTCATTGATGCTGGTTTGCTATAAAATTCACCAAGCTTAATTTTTTTAAGTAAAATAAAATAGTAGTCTTAAAATTTAACATAGTTATGCAGGACGCGGCCAGCAACAGAATTCAGACTTTTGAGAAGAGTGTGAATAATCAAATCTAAACAACTTTATTTACCTTTAAAATGACAATTAATACAGTGGTACAAAAAAATAGATTTTAGAGATTTTTGTGTTTTTCTACACCATTAAGTTTTTTAGATTTTGCAAAAGGCGATTATTATGATTTTTTTTATATATAACCAATATTTTTAGCAGAATATTAAATTATAAACGTGCGTCCGATCAAAACAATTACTCATTTTATCAAAAATGTTTGCATTCTGCATTTGTGATGAGCATTTTTAAAAGGCTTAATGACTATACTTAATTATATTATTATGTGTTTTGTCATTGAACTGTTATTGTTCTGTAAAATATAAAATATTTTGTTATTTTCTAACGTAGCTTTCGTGTTCAGTTTGTGTGGGGAGCCACTGAAGAAACATATTCTACAGAACAATATAATAAACATTCTCACGTTAGTAATCTTTGTATTACAGATCGTTAATCTTCAGTTTTCAGAAGTTTGACTGACAAAAAATAAAGAAGTGACAGCTCTCAGTTTTTTGTTCCCTTAGAAGATAAGGTGATCAGCTGTGATAGGCCGGAGGTGTCGAGAATAGGCGTCAATTTTTAAACTGTCACTCTGAGATAGTTGACATTGAAAAAAATATGAATGAAATATTAGCCGACTGAAGTTGTCTGAAGAGAGCCGCCGCCGCGTGACAGAGAAAGCGATTGGAATAGTTGCGTACGATCTTTTTGACAGGAAAGTATAACGGCAGAATCGGAATCCATCAAACATTCTACAACAAAACAAAAAAAATATTTTAAACTAACTTGTGAGTTAATAACTTTAATAAATAATTAAATGTATCAATTAGAAAGATATACCTACATACAAATAAAATCAATAAATCGAAACAATATTTTGGCTGCCATCGGGATTCGAACCGGGAACTTTTCCTATCCGAGGAAACGCGCTAACCATTACACCATGTAAGCCTAGTAAATTGATAACGAATTTTCCGAATTATATGTTGCAGCTATCTATTATTCCATTTTTTAAAAGGTATACTTTTGTTGCGAGTATCTTTGAGTAATATACGCTAGGAGATATCGGAGATTTTTCAATTTAATTTTATTAAACTTTAGATAAACTTTAAAACTACTTATATATGTTTTAAAGAGATCACATTATTATTGTGAAGTTGTAGTTTTTTCAGAACGTAATTCTGTGGTATTTTAGTACAATTTAAATGTATCAATTAGAAAGATATACATTTAGATAAAATCAATTTCGTTCGAATCCCGGTGTCAGCCAAAATATTTTTTCAATTAATTGATTTTTTCTGTTTGTATATCATTATAATTAATATATTTAATGTTATATCCTTAACTCTAGTATTACGGCTGTAAACAATGGTGTCTTCTCGTGTGCGTGAATTCAGGTAGTCAAGAACTCCATGTACAGATCACACAGGTATTAATACAATATAAGAGATGTGTTTTGATCCACGATTCCGGAGAGATTTCCCTTCCACGCAGTCCTTCTTGCCAACATGCGCGCGTCATACAATTGCTACATCACGATATATTACATTTAATTTGTATTAATTTCACAATTGTAATGTGTTATCTTTAAAATAATAACTTTAAAAGCAACATTTTACGATAAATTTTGTCTACATTTATACATATTCAACTAGTAATATATAATAACTAGAAGCTCATAGGTACAATTATATTTCCTAATAATATTGTTATGTCCGTACCTTGTTATACATAATTAACAATGGTTGCATGAAAGCAAATTAAATGAAGAGTTTTAAAAAAACAAGGTCCAAAAAACTTCGTAGCGTAGGATTTGAATCTACACTATAGTGTTTAAAGAGAGAAAACATAGCTAAACAATAAGATGGTGATTTTCCACCGATTAATCACTCATTAAATTACTCGCAATGATATGACCAAATCTGGAAGAGATTACTTAGTTCACTTGAATAGTTTACAGCATAGTTAGCAGCTCAGATTTTTTTATATAAATATATTTTACATACATAGATTTTATACACATTGATTTTTATTCCAGTGAGATATAACCCCCGGCGGGTATTGACCATTTCGTCATTGATCTTCCTCGGAAGCTCCAGTTATCAATTGAGCTATCAGCTGTGTTTGTCTGATCTCTCTGGCCCTTCTGATCTAGCAGTGAGTATCGTTTAACGTACACTTTAAAAGAATCGAATGACTGCAAAGTAACCGGAACCGGTTTAGAGCCTCTGGCGTCGCCTGACGATGACGTACAAGTGCGGGGGAGGGCCGCCATGATTGATGATGCATCGTCACCGCTTCCTGTCCCCGGATGTCGCCAGCCGGAAGAGCGCCGAGAGGAAAGAGTGTCGGCCGAGGATGCAAAAAACTCACGCGGGTAGCGGTTAGAGGATAGCGGATAGCGGATAGCGTGTCATTAAACATTCTTTGTTACGGCACAAATGTCTCAACAGTACCTGGAATGTTCTGAAATATTTCAGTTAAAAATTTTTAGTAAATATTTCAGTTAAATATTTCAGTTAAAAAGTTCATAAAAACGATGACGGAAAGTTTTACGATTTTTTATATTTATCCGTGGCTTCAGAGGCGATTGAGAAATATGTATACAAGTGAAAATTAAAATAGTAAATGGAAATTTATTTAGCGATTTCAATTGTAATCGACTTGAGGTCGGTGACTGCGATGCTATAAAATGAGTCTTATTTATCAAGCTCCATTTTATGTGTTCAAAAGTTCTATCAAAACATTAATTGAACATAGTGTTTTCCCGATTAAATACTTCCAGTGAAATACGCTCGAAGCTTAATTGTTTCATCTGAAATGTTTCATGAAAAATTTTCGTTTCATGTAAAATTGTCGTTTCACGACAAATATTTGTTATTTTTATTTTTAACTTTGTTTTATTAACTACTTATTGAGTAAAAATACATCTACCGTTATGGAAAAATATAATTTTCTTCTTCAGGATGTCAATAATTAATGAAAAAGATGTGTTACTGTTTCTTTAACAATAACACAATAATTAATAAAAAACAATAATTATTTAAAAAATAAATTTAGTATCTCACTCAAATTTTTATTTGATACAAAATTACTAGAATAATTAAACAATAGAGGGTTTTCAGAATTTTCTAATCATTTGATAGACAATGGTCATGGTTTCGATAAAAAATTGGGATTGTCAATTTTGCATGTAAAGGTGTTGGTCATAAATGAAATAATTTGGAATAGTTGGAGATAAATAAAGCGTGTAAAACTAATAAAAAAATTAAAAACAACCAACTAAATTTAACTACAAGTCCTATTCTAAAATTTTGTATCAAGTAAAAATTTGAGTTAGGTACTAAATTTATGTTGTGAATTGACGTTTGGTGAAAAATACTAATTAAATGAAGATTAGTAGTTTCATGAAAAGTGTTTACTATTTGGTATGCAGGGAAAAGTAAGGATATATTCTTACTTCTAAATACGAGTAGGTATATGTATATTGTAAAACTAAATTATGTTAAAAATTAGACAAAATTCAGTAAATTTTCTTTAATAAATTAAATAAACATTTTTTGGTATCTATATGGTTAAGATATATGAAATGTATACCATTTTTAAGATATCTTTTTGGATCTTCTCAACAATTGTCTGACAACTTCACTAACTTCCTCCCCCTCCCCCTCACGCGCACTCGGATTCGTTTTCTTGATTTAATAAGAGCATTAATATTATTTGACAGCTATTTATGTACTCTATTTATGTAACATGGGAAGAAATCAAGAAAGCTTTTCAGCCGCTTTTACGACCGATAAAATAAAAACAGTACTAAGCAACGCACAATAATAACAGCGGCCATAAAATATTGTAAATAACGTAACACAAAGTAAATACTAAAATATATTTTACTACCGGTAAAAATATGACACTTGTGTTTAACAGAAGATTCAATTAATGTAACAGAGTTGATTCTCATCAATATTATAGAATTGTATTGAGACAATATTGTCTTAATACAATCCTGGCACAGTTGACGAATTAATCTTGGCTCGCTAATCAGCTAAGACTGATGCGGAGTGACGCGAGATGATTTGAAAAAGCTGGATGCCTCGTCTCCGGCTAAATCAAATTTGGAATCCGATCACATATCTGGTCCCGCGCAGTTTAGGCATTTGTATTCCACGTGTGTTCATTAGGCCCGCTCGGGTGGCGACACAATGTCTGTTACTCTGGAGAGACCACCTTTTGGTTTGATTTTCGCAAAGTTATTCGCCGAGTCACGATCGAGGCACGTGTGGGAGAGAGTAAGATGACCAATCATAGTTTGGGGGTGTCCTGTCTCATGTACTCTCTGTACTTTAGGGGGGAAACGAGTCAAGAGTGCGGGAATTTGTGCCACAGCTTGACATACAAGCGTCACCACTAGATGACTACATATTAGTGGAGCCTTTGAGCCGAGTTGAACTATTTTAAAATTACAACATTCTAAAGTTTTATGGGGGCTTGTTTTATTAGTTATTATAGACTCAAAAGAGTCACCTATCGGAGGGATTATTTGTATCACCTTTATGACCTAAGGGAGGGATTATTTGTATCAGAAGGGTTGTGAGTAATGAAAACCGGGGGCCTATTGCTCCTCAAGTTCTCACGCATGTATATTGTAACGAAAACTTTTACTCGTTTCTTTGGATGTTTTTAATTCAAGACAAGTTATTAATTTTTGACAGACTTTTGATTAGGTTCTCCAGCATCTACCTTCTTGAAGTTGCCAGTTCAGTTGGATTAGAACATTTCTCTTTCGTCCCAAGTTTACTCGGAGTCCGACTCAATATTTGCTTTTTGTGTTCAGGGTATCGAAATAAAAGATTTATGTACAGTTAGTACAGAATGACATATATTCATTTTAGGTATCATGAACAGGACATAGACATTATAGAATTGAGATGTTTATGGTAACGGAAAATACTATTAAAAGTTACATATGAACACATAGCATAATTTAGAAAACACAATATAAGGAATAGATATTTCTGAGTGTGCGGTATTGAGGCCGTCACATCACATTTGCTAAAATTATAAAATTAATAAACAGAATTTACGTGTAGTCTTTGGTTAAATGGAGAGTAGTATTTCTTTTAATCTTATTTTTAATTGAGGACTGGTTCATACAAAGTTGTGCTAGGTGTTATACCAGAAAATGAACGCCAGGGAGACACCAAATGGATATTAAAATCATAGTTGACAGAGTTTAATTATTATACTAGATCAAACTTATTTGCTGCGGAGACGAAAGTGGGGGTCGTTTATATACTCTTTCATAGAGCGGTCATGGTAGAATACAGGAGAAAGGGAAAGGCTGGAATTAAGAAACACACCCTTAACACATACGGAATACAGAATACTTTCATAGAAGGGAGCCTCGTGACGCGATGTTTCTGGTTTTGTTGGAACGGCACGTGTGCACTCGGATATTCTATTTTTGACGGTACATTCTGTTTACGCGTGATTTTACCGGTACTGGATGATGAAATTTGCACGTAATATTAATATTTACGCGGAGTCAATTTGGAAGCTATTCGAAATGATTATTTTCTTTTATTTCTTTATTATTTATTTCGTAATGGTGGCATGTTGTACAAGGAAAAAATGTTTCTTTTATGATGATTTAGTAATTTATGTTGAATGGATTTAAAAGACGAGTATGTTGACTATTTCGAAATTATATACATGACAATATGAAATGTTACCATTTTATATATACATTGAATGAGTTTATGATTGTGTTTGTGTATTCAACGAGAGCAGGTGGATTATGGATGAAACCTTAGAGAACCAAAGTTGCGTTTATTGTCTAATGAAGCACAATTGAATTTACACTGTTAAATTATAAAAAGTTCAAGATTAACGAAGTTCACTGGAGGCGGTGCTTAGAGGTGTGAAGAAAGCCGGTTCTGGTGTTTTCTCAGACTGGTTGCGGCGTGACGTATTGTTATCTGCATTTCTGACGATACTGGACGGACTCGAATGGCTGTCAAGTGCTCGGTTACGCGGCAATGTGGAGTTTTCTCTACCGAGACTAGGATGAGAGGTAATGTCAAGACAGACCTGCAGGAGGTAGACTGGACCGGGAGGGATGTATAGCACTCTGTTGTGACTGCGGTCACGGACTTTCGAGTCGCAAGAGACCGATAAAGAAGAAGAATAATAGTTATCTTCGTCATGTGTATCCGACCTTTTTCAGATAACGTTTTGGATCCCATTGCAGGATCCATGAAGGCCGATGTCACTGATACGTAACCATAACACGACACTCACGAAAACAAAACGCGCGAAAATACATTAAATGCATGTCAAGCGATTACACTTCGTTGACCATGGAACCAACGCACTTCTGTCTTAAAATCTTTTTACATTTTACTTTAATCTAACACTCTAACAATCAACCTACAAATAAATGAATATTGCTATGAGTCTAGAATGTACGCACATTTCACACACAGCAACTAAATACATTTGATATAAGTGTCTCGATATAAGGCAGTGAATCTCGCGTGGGTTAAAACTAAATTAATTCAAACAACATAATGGAATTTTTCGCATATGATGAAGAACAAAAAACTGTACAAGCTTTAAATACGTTTCCCACTCATCCGGCTCGCTCGGAGACCAGGGCAGTAATATAATGACGCAGTGACAGACCTCCGACGGACGTCAGCTAATTACATTTCTTTCCTCGGATGTAAAAAGAAGCGATGACCCAATAATTATTCCCGGGGCTTCTCGCTGACAAAAATGGTCTCGGTATATTTTTCTCGCAAGTAAAGAGCACTCCGATACTTTTTCTCGAAAAAATATTTACATCCATTTCAATATTAATGTGTTAAATTTTATAATCGTAATATAATATAAACAAATGAGGTGAATCAAGTTACTGAAAAAATGACAGCAATAGTGACACAAATCCGGTAGCTTTTCTTGCCGGGGAAATGCGTTACCACTCACCACGTCAGCATTTTAAATTTAAGATGATTTTAGGCTTTATATGTAGTCTTTTTGAATGAGACATCTAGTATTTACAATAAAAAAAATTCAACTTTTAATTGGTAATGAATCTCTAAAATCCTTTCTAGGTGATTCTCAGATTATTCAATCCATTTTTATTTAACAGAATACAAATGCGTTTTCATTAAAATTGATATATTAGTACAATTCCATATTAATTTGGAGCATCTGACGTCACAACACTTCATTAAAAATGGATTAAAATAAGTGTTCACCAGTGATGCTTAAATCGTCACCAAAAACCATTATTGTGAATGTGATTGCGTTCGATTGTAACAATGATTGGCAACTGGTTATTTGTAAGTTTTCTAGCAGTGACTAGGACACAGTTATCAATTATCGTTATATCTCAGTTGCCAATCTTCATCACAGTGACATAACTACATTGGGGAAGTCTCAGACGCTTGTAATACGCCAGGTCTAGCACAAACTTCCAATGAGGGCTAATCCAAGCGTTTTCAAGTAATATTAGGTAGATTAAAATAAGAAAGTATAATAAAATCGAGACTTTCAAACTTCATAAATCACGAGGCAACCGCCTTTCAAAACCAAGCGAAAAATAAGCTACATAAAATATGGTAGTGATGTAGAAAACTAAAATTAAGTACACCGATTTTAGCGATTATTTCATAAATATGTTTTTACGTACTTTTTCTGGTCCGGTAATAGAGCGATCTGTATCTTACAACTTATTTCAGTTACAAAACTAAATAAAATATAATGTTATCGAATAAAATATGAGAAAATAAAATTATTTATACTCGTATACATACTTACGGAAAAACCCATATTTTTTGGTCAATTGTATTATAATTTTAAAATACCGTACCTTTAACAAGATTTTCATCAAAAATAAAATTGGAGTCATAATTTTACCGGTTAGATTAGGTTAGGTAGGCTGATATTTTATAATAAATATGACCATCTACTTAAAATACAATAAATATCAGCCGCGAAAAAACATTGTCAATAGAATTAAGAAATAATCGCTGAAATGGTTTGGTCATATGGAATGTATGACCGAGGAGAGGACACTTAAGAAAATGTATGAGGCGAGTGTTAAATGAACATAAACGAGGGCAACCGTGAAAGACCTGGCGAAATCAGATACACGAAGTTTCACAAACAGAAGAGTATAATAAGATGCACGAAAGAGGTAAGAGTGATATGCCAGGGTAGATGAGAGTGGCGTTCTATCCTCTCTGCATACTATTGCTGGTAAAAGGCGTTTTAGTTCAATAAACAATACCCACATCTGGGTTCCAATTCACATTTTCCTTTAGTTGCTATACCGATTAAATTATAATAATTTGATAGTGAGTTGAAATAAATCATATTTGAAATAAAGCGATGAATTGGAAAAATCTAATTTATTTTACGCTTACAAATTTTTATTTTCTATATACTATCTTATTCTATAATATTTTTGTTATAGATATTAATTCATTGCACACTGAACATACTATAAAATACTTCTTCAATATTAGCAAAATTACTTTGTGGCCACATATTATATAAATAATAAGATAAAATATTTTGTTTAAGCCACTATTTATTAATAAATCAGCTTTTTATATTAATAATTAATTATTATTTATCTTATCATTTATATTTATAATATAGTTAATTATCGGTTCTTATCTTCATTAATAAACTACGTAAAAATGTTCCAATAATGACAGGTAAAAATCATATTTGCACATTTACATAGACAACTTGGTACATCATTTTAATATTGTACAGTATATAGTACCCATACTGACCCAACAGAAAAGGATAATTGATTTGTATATAAACACGAACATCTGCTGGGAATAATTTAGGATGCCCTAATCGCTGTCGTAATAAGGGTTCTTACAATTAAAACCTTCCGAGGTATGTTCAAATAATAATTTATGATTAGGAGAACACATTCTTATTGTGAAGTTGTAATTTTTCAGAACATAGGTTTGTGATATTTTAAATATTAATTAAATATCACAGAATGTGTTCTCCTAATAATAAAGTTGTATCAATGTGTCCAAAATTTAATAAAAATTAATTTATAATTCTGGCGTCTACTGTCAGATTACTCAAAGGTATTTGAGATTCCGTAAAAATAAGGTAGATGGCTCTTTCAAATAATGGAACAATTAAATGTATTAATATCAAAAAGGTAACATATAGGTTCGAAAATTTGTCGCTAAAATTATCGTCGCTGTAGCATAGTTAGGTAATGCACCTTTTCCGGTTTGGAAAGAGATCCAGCTTCGAACCCCGGTGGCGTAACAAAAATATTTTTCGATAAAATTGATTTTATATGTATATATCTTTCTAATTGATATATTTAATAATTTAGGAAATGAAAACTTAACATCGATGTACTGAAGTAAGCATTGAAGCTCGAACTGGATTATCTCATCCGGCTCATGGATCACCGCTTTGTATCCCGTCATCCGCCAGTGGCTAATTCCATCATAACTGCACTGCATCCGGAACATGTGCAACTCTAATTCCGTGACGCAGCTGCGCGCCAACATTTCTCAGATGAAATGCATTTTCAATGAAATACTTATTTTACATCTTATTAGTCACAAATACAGTGTGGTTTATATTTTACGATATTCCTCCATTATTTACTTGATCTAATTCACAAACATTCGTGCTATTCTCAACAAGCCACATGCATTAAATAATCAAAATAACTATGGAAAATTGCGTTCATTTAATATGTTTATTCTCTTCTTTACGATTCGAGATGCGATCTGTATCTTCTTATTATCATCCCACAATACAGGGAAATAATTTTTATAAAATTATTTGACTTTTAAATAAATTAGTTTATTAGGTATCTATCATTTATTTTGGGTACCTACCCAAACTTTAGATTCATGATCACAATCACGAGTGTCCAACGAGGTGGAAAACCTGATTATTTGTTATTTGCTATATTGCTAATGGTAAAGGTCACAATTACACGTTACGGAAACCTCAACTGACAGAGCTTCATCAAAATGAACTCCCCACGCTCCGGCTACCCTCTCTGCCTCAACTACGACCCTGACTCCCAAAACACCACCTTCCTAACCATTCCTCACGCTAATGTAATAATTCTATATTTGTTTTTAATTTAAAAGTAATGTATACATATTAAAAAAAGTTATTTTAACCTTTATATCATGCGTCGCAGAATATAAAGGTTCATATCACTAATATATGCTTCCAGTAATACGTTCATAATAAAGATTTACTCAAGAAAAAGAAACAAATTATTAAAAGTACACACAGACAAATGAAATTACAATGGCATGGAAAAAGGAACAACATATCTGTCTTTACAAAATAATAAAAGTAAATATTAAAACATAAAATCTGTATACACATAAATGTCAGCAATGAGTTCTATATGTATTTCATTTGATCATTTCACTCTATTCTATTTACTAAGCTATACCTAGCTCATGTGCAGTATTTATTTATTTAAAAATAAACCTTAATCTTAGATTACGAATGCGAATTGTCATATACTTATGTGTTCTCGATATTATTTTAAGGATTGAAAGCGCGGACACTTATTGATGACACAAGCGCGGACTTGTAGATGTGAATTTACAGAAGAGTGCTCAAAATAAGTTGGATGGATAGAGTTACGAATGAAGATGTTTGTTTCGGATGAACAAAGAAAAATAATTATTTAAAACGATAAAAATCCTAAAAATGTAATGTCTCGGACATGTAATGGGACGTCAAGAGAAGTATCAGATTTTGCATCACATAATGTAGGGAAATATTGCTGAAAATAGGGGTCCTGGAAGAAGGAGAACATTGTGGCAATGTAAAACTTTTACAGGTCGCAATAAACGAAGTAATGATATCCAATGTCCGTTGAATGGATAAGGCACGAGAAGAAGAAGAACGGGAAGACCACCTATTTCTACCACTAATAAGCTGCCCGAGGAGCTGTTCGAACCTAGGGCACTAGTGAGCTGGGGCACCTAAGCGTAAAGATAGAAAAATCGTAGGAAATACACGTTTAATAATTCAATGTTTTGAAGTTGCTTTATATACCGCGCCTTCGGAAGTAAACTGATTCCTGATTTTGGGCAAGTTGGATTAGTTATTTTTATTAAAATCAACTGTAGTTATTCTAAAAACTTAATAATTTTTAGAATAAGTACAGTCGATTGTAATCAAGTGCTATTAAAATATATGTTTGTTTTTATATAGCTACTAAACTGTTGTAAGTTGACGGATCGCGGTGGGCTTGTGCACGGAATGCTCAACACGCAATCAACGCACTCATCTGGATGAATAGAAGATGATTTTGTGCGCTTAATAGTGGCGAGAGGATTCTCTCAACATTTGTAATAAATCATGAAGGGATTAGATAACGGAGGTGTGGAGTCACCATCTTCACCCACATCTGCGCGGCATCACGCAAGAGCGCCACACTCTTCTGTCCTAGCGTTATTAAAGTTTTGGTCAGGGCCGTCTTACAATATTTGGTGTATCTGATCATGCGAGGTCTCTGTTTCATCCACGTCGGTTCTTCGTGATTGAGTATCTTCCTCTTTTTCTTTGTATTTCTCCGTGGCCCACCGCAACGAGCTTTTTCGAGCTATCTTCCCTTCTCGCAAGATGCCTAAAAAATTGAAGAATTCGTTCAATGTTTAGTTCCTGCAGAACGGAGACATTCGTGCACCTCAAAGTTCGTGGTATACGCAACATATGTATATCCACATCTCAAAGGCATCAATCCGTCTTCTCTTCTTTGCCTTTAGGGCCCATGATTTCACACCCTATAAAAATATAGAATTCAGTCTGACGTTGTCTTAGAAATAGCGCGGTCTTTTCATATTTTGTCAAGTCTGGACATTGAATTTTTTTCCATACCTACTCTTCAATTTAACATAATAACCAGAGAAAATTCGCCTCATATATTTTCTTTACAACCTCTTTTCGCTCTACGTTCCATATGACCAAACCATCTCAGCGATTTACACCGCATTCAGTCTTCCAGTTTCTTCTTCTTTGCCAATTCCAGGCTTCTTTTCCATGTATATATATATAGATATATTTGAGTTTTTCTACCAGTGTATAAAAGAGAATGCCTGTTTGTTTCACAAGTTACGTAATATTACGTTTCCAGGACTAAATGAAGAATTTTCGCGATTCTTGCTTACTGTGTGGATCGAAAATGTTAATTTTACGAGTACATAGTTTAAACCTTGCCTTGAACGACCTTAAAAAGTTTTAGAAATGAGAACAATCCGAACACGTTCAAAATTTAAAAACTTTTTTCTATACTTAAGTTAGATCAGTGGATTCAGTGGATCGAAGTTCGATAGTAAAGGGCAGCAGGAAATCAAAACTATTTAAAAATTAAATCGTTTTCCTAATACTGACGGTACTGACCGGATGGTACCGGCTACCGGCTACCGGCTGTTATAATGTACTGTTCATGAGCTCACCCGAGAATTTCAAAAAGTAATCTGAATTTATTAAATTGATTTTTTAATATTAAATTAGATTGCAATTATGGCAGCTCAGCAACAGCATATTTTAAATGCGTTATTTTGAAGACCCTATCTTTTAATTTGGAAGGTTGGCGACCAAGTATTCTGATTTATTCCGTATAAAATGTATTTGTTCACCGGCATTTTGGACATTGAATCACTTTCCGAGGTTACGCAGCCAAGATATTCTCTTCCTACCTACACTACCAGCTCTGTTGTTTTCTATCTTCCCCTGCATAATGAGATGTAAGAGATTGTATTTCGCATTGCGATTAATATTTCCGAAATATGCAGCTTTCTTTCGTTATAAACATCACAGAGTGCGAATACTAATAATTAAACATTTTAAATGTTTTACACATAAATGAATAATTAATTAAAAACATATATATAGTTACTGACGTAGCTGTCTTTTATGTAATATAATAATATAATATAATATTATCATACTCATAATGTAATTGAGAGTGTGGGATTGATATAATTTATTCCTAAGTATTTCTCTTCACGCTTGTCGCTTGCAGCAACGAACATTGTTTCTGAGAATAAACTAAAATATACAGTTTTATTATTATTTAGTTGGATCATTAGTTGGATTGAATGAATTTCAAATAAGGAAGCTTTGAGGAGAGTGCAGGAAAAAAGGTTCATAATAAGCACCATCGGAAGTCGAAGGGGCCAATGAATAGGATCCATTCTTAGACACAACGGCATACCTTATGACGTAATTGAGGAAAGAAGACAGAGATAAAGGTCTAGATAAAATTATATTCACCAAATAATGATTGAGATGAATGCAAAGATTTACAGACAACTCTAGTCGGTGGAATAAGAACGCACTTATTAAATATGAAGGAAGAAGAATCCAATTAGGAATTATATTATTTAGTTAGCTTATTATCGTACCACACAAGTACATAGCTTATTTTCAAATATTAGGTTGATGCATAATTATCCGCCGTTTCTTTCGCGACGTTTTAATTTTTGAATTTGACGTTTGTCATAATGTCATTCGTTAATATGCATCGAAAACTATACACATACACTGGTGCCGCATAATATGGAGAAAGGATGGAAAGCTGCCGAGTCATTTCACGATCCCGACGATCTTTTCGGCGAAGGAACGATTAGCGAATGGGCATGCCGAGAGTGGATTGTTCGCTTCAAAGCCGGTGATACCAACTTAGATGACAAGTCAGGAAAGGGTCGATCTTCGGATTTTGATGACCGGGCCCTTCTGGCGGCTGCGGAAGAGGACGAAAGTTATACCACTAGGACACCGACTGAGAACTTGAACATCGATCAGTTCACGATTGTTCATCATCAGTAATTGAGATTGACGGTGACTACGCTCCCGAATGATAATTTGTTTTGAGTTTGTTTATTTAGAATTTTAATGTGACACGTATTCCATGAATAATATACATATATGATATGTATGTTATATATACGGAGGAAGGTAAACATGGTCCAGAATTCAATACCATTGAAGATAATCTCCAGAGGTTCAGATAAACACACGGAAGTGGATACTCCCCGTAATGTTCACCTCTTGCATCGGCTCTCCTGGTGTTGGATAATACGTAATCTACGCCTCTCGGTTGATTAATGGTACAGGAGAGCAGAGCGGGGGGGGGGGGGGGGAGAATTAACTTGCACATTATTTATATACACATACATTTAAAAAGAAAATATCATTTTCAGCTCGCCAGAATTCGTCTGTTAAGACGCGGGATAACCGAGAAACTTTCTCTCTGACCCGCGAAAACCTCAAATTCAACATATACATACGTAAAGTTTTTAAGATAGGGTGGACGTTACGAAACCCTCAGCAATGGGTAGTACCTGTACGCTGACTACAAGTGCATTCTAATTAAAACTACTCGATGTTTTCAAAATTTTTATTTTCACGTCACATTGTTTTCACATTCTCATTGTGAAGCCTTTGTCCTATTAACATGATGACTCATCGAGTGGTCCCCCGGGATGAGGGTTGAACGCATGACGTCATACCGTATTTTGATTTTAATCGAGAATCCAAAATATGACGCGCTCCGCTTGTTGCGGCGAGTGTTGTGATCGCTCGCTCACCCGCCGGGAGCTGTCAATGTGTCAATTGTTTTGAAATCCTTTTATGTACATGTCCATTTACGCCGCTTAACAATGGAGTATACCGAGGTTGACAGTTTGTTCCGGGGCGCGGGAGGCGCGGGAGGCGCGGGAGGGAAGGGAGGGAACGGCGGTCGCCACGACGACCTAGAAAGGTTTTCATTTCTTCGAAGAGAAGTGTGTAGAATTCTTGATTGTTGTAATTGAAATATTCTTCACTAATATTCCGAAAATATTGTCCGATTTTAATTTTCGAATTTAATTACAGATATCTTTAGAATTTATAAAAAATTGTATTAATCTAACCTAAAAATGCATCAGTTTCATACACTAATGCTCGCGTAAATCTTAACATCAATCTAACCTTCTTTTTTCATAATTATCGAAGGTTCCAATTCGGATATATAATATTGTTAGATTGATTGGGTTAGGTTAGGTTGGGTCAGATTACCTATAAAGGTTTTTTTAAAAAGGTATATTTAATTTTTAATACATTATTGTTTTTTGTTACGTACTTGACTTCTTAATTCTGATATTTAATGTTGTAACATTGTAGCATAATGGGTGCGAGATTTTATTAAGGTAAATAGCTGATATTTATCTTTTTATTCGGCATTTCACTACCCACTTTAGTTGCTTCGCGTTTTTAATGCTTGATTTATATTCGTTTTACGTTTATGTACCTGAAACGCGTTTATTATTTATTTTATATAATATTATTAATCTTGAGATGATAATAGAACCTTAAAAATGTAACAGAGATCGGATATGATCGGAGAGTAAATTCGACTGGAAGTGACTCGCTTGTTCGGTAAGTAGCTTACCTAGTGACTGCGGAATCGGGAATTCTACGTTCGTTCTGGGATACCAATTAATTATATTCTTCATAGATAGCTTAATAGTTGAGTTTAACGAGGGAAGAATATTGACGTAACAGCTAAACTACGCGTGTGACAGTGGGCAGTGGACGGTGGGCAGTGAGCACAGGAGTACTTCCGGTTCCCCGCTGGCTTGTAAAGGCTGGTCGGTTAAAAGTTAGCCTCGCGCTTACAGGAGGGTCTGTCTCGAGAAATAGTTTTAGCGGGTCAAGACGTTCTCAATGAGTCAAGTTGCTCGACACGTCCCGCACTTCTTTCTGCGCACTTCTTCGTTACATTCATCAAATTTATGCGTCGACACATTTCATTTATTTTATTTCTCGCTTTATTGTACTGTAAAGCTTTATAGTCATTCATAAGATATACAATACAAAGGCCACAAATCTAATCTATTTAAATTCCACGATTTGACGTTTTTTTAAATGTACTATTTTTCTAAGACCCCACAAATCTTTAGTTATCTGTCGGCGTCTTTTAGTAATGAGGTAAAGCACGATTGTGACTCTGATTGGTGTTCAGTTATAATGGTGATCGGTAAGTTTGATTAAATTATTAGATCGCAATGGTTGCTCGCAGAATTTCCGATAATTATAATCTAACCCCAATAAAAGTTAATCTCACACAGTTACCGAGGAATTTACGAATAAATCTTGGTATTACATAATTATTTTAAGCAATAGAAGAAACCATTCCGTTAGTGCCGATATCGGTGAAAAAAGAATCGGCTTGGCGGCCAACTGTGGCCGCTGTGCGTTCAGATTTTAACCTATTTCTATTGTTGAAAATATAATTGATTATAAGAAAATGGGAAGTCTACCATGACTAAAGGCCAAGTGCCGAGCGCACTAAAAGAGGATCACTAGAATGTACACGACGCCACCTGATGACAGATTAGCAATATGAATTGTACACGGTACGCGGTACTGGTGTTTGTAGCGTAATATAATAATAGATTACGCAAATCATATTTTAAATATGAATTAAATATATTAATTAGAAAGATATACATATAAAATCAATTTAATCGAAAAATATTATTGTTGCGCCACCGGGATTCGAACCTGGATTTCTTTCCTAACTGGGGAAGGTGCATTATCCAACTATGCTACAGCGACAATATTTTTAGCGACAATTTTCGAACCTATATGTTACCTTTCTGATATTAATACATTTAATCTTTCCATTATTTGACAGAGCCATCTACCTTATTTTTACAGAATCGCAAATGCCTTTGAGTAAACTGATAGCAGACGCCAGAATTATAAATTCATTTTTATTAAATTAGGACACATTGATACAACTTTATTATTTAGGAGAATACATTCTTATTGTGAAGTTGTAATTATTCAAAACATTGGTCTGTGATATTTAAAATATGAATTAAATACGGTAGATGGCTCTGTCAAATAATGGAAAGATTAAATGTATTAATATCAGAAAGGTAACATTCGTAACGTTCGAAAATTGTCGCTGTAGCATAGTTGGATAATGCACCTTTCCCGGTTAGGAAAGAGATCCAGGTTCGAATCTCGGTGGCGCAACAATAATATTTTTCGATTAAATTGATTTTATATGTATATCTTTCTAATTAATATATTTAATTAATATTTAAAATATCACAGACCTATGTTCTGAATAATTACAACTTCACAATAAGAATGTGTTCTCCTAAATAAGAAACAAATCATATTTAATAAGTAAGTAAAGATCTTTCAGTGCGCTCTCATAGAATCTAATTTATAGTGTAGCCACAGTCGCCCATCGGTATTTTATATATTACACCACCATACGTGTTTTAAGCGTAATATAATAATAGATACAGCGAGTTAGAGTCATAAGTTATTATCAATGATCATAGTTCATGATCACAAAACCCTCAGATTTGGACGCGCGCTTTCGTAATGCGTAATAATATTTCTTGGCATAGATAAATAAACGAAAATACTGAATGGTAAATATTTATAAATTTTTGGTACATCTTTGTGGTGCGTGCGAACGATTGTTTTAATTAAATTTACGATAAATTATCACAAAGTTTGTGCGGAATGGAATGGTTGAAGGAAATCTCATTTTTTGGCTCTGCCATAAAAATAATGGTAGAATTTTTTGTAACCGGCAGCTGTCGCTTTCGCGTCCTTTATTTATGAAAACGGCGGCTTTATTTGTAAAGCACAAACCGACACAAACAGTGGCGATTATCCGTGCGTGGATTATCTGCTCTGCCGTTTATCCGGGAGTTCGTGACTTCTTCACGCATTAGTTCCTTCACAATATTCATTCATTCGCGAGCACGGTCCGCTCGCGAGATTGCGGAGTCGGGTTTGATGGACTCTTGGCTGTGTAGATTTTATGGTTTTAGTCGTTCACTCCGAGCCATTAATTCTGTAACGTTAACACGTCACACGTCTCAGAGACACACGTATCGTACCATCCCAGATCTGTTGTTTTATTTTTCTTATTTATACGTATTATTTAAATGTTCTAGCGATGTATATAATTCTGCCGAACTTCTTTTCTATCGAACCTGTTTTTTTGTTGTTTTTTTTTGTGAATTAAAGTGATTTTTCTTATTTTAAAATCCAAGTGATAGATTTTGTAAGGTATTTTTCTATTACCTTATCCAACAACACGCCTGGCCATCACGTTTTAGAACGAGTAATATACTGGAATTTTAATAATTGTTTTTTTATTTTCAATATTGCAATATAGAAAATATTATTTATTTATCTTATCTTTTATCTCTTAAACTCCAATTATATACTGCCTAAATTTAACGTTCTTGAGATAATTTAAAATAAAATTTCTAAGTATTTTAGTTGTTATATAAATTTAATTAAAAATGCAAATCAACATTCTGACCTCATTTCTTCTAGATACACTTTGTGTCCTATTCTAAAGAAATCAATTTCTACAGTATCAGTATAATATTGCACAATATCATTGTTATTAAATAAAATTCATCGTCACTGATTACAATTATCAAAGATTAAACGCGTACACACATAATACACATTTATTTTTTGACGTCACTTTCTGAACACCTTTCCGTAACTAATTTCTAACGCATCAGTGGGTGCGCTTTCTCTCTACACACCTCATCTTCTGACAATACACATCTTTGACATATCTAATGAGTAAAATTTGTTTGTTCCTACAACCAGACATCAGATGGTTCGACCTCCTTTGCTGGAGTAAACCCCATTCTGATTCGGGCCAAACGAGATGTCCGCTTTAATGTGTTTCGGTCGCAGGAAATTAAAACAAGAAATGCTCTTCATCAAAAGAATAATCGTAATATTCAACGTGAATAATTCAGCGACGTTCCTCAATTCTTTAATTAACTGAATATTTGTGAATATTCAGGTAATGAATTGTAGCAGAGGTCCATAAAGCCAGGGAGATATCAAAGTATAAAAAGCTAGCCCGAAATAATCTAACTCAAATGTTAAATGTGTCAAACTGTGGAAACAAGAGTCCGATTGTCTAGTTAATGTCACCTGTGGGCGGTGTCCCGTACGGTGCATCTGTTGGATTCAGGGTAAAATAAAGGTCACCCGTTAACACAAGAAAGAATCTTTAGATCACTGACGGAGCAGCTTTTTATAGCCTATTCTTGCAGAGTACAAGGTCGATTGTCCTGTGCTTGTACGTTAGAAGTCCAACTATTATATTGGACAGAAACATTATTTCCCAACTGAAACATTACGAAAAGTTCGAGATGTATCGGAAAAATATGTCAATATAAAAATAAATAATTCTAAACAGTTCAGGTCTGTCTAGGGGATTGAACAAACCAATTAAATTGTTCCTATTTTTGTTAGAACGCCAAAAATATTCAATATTCGATTTAGATCGCCAAAACTGTCGTGACTCACGTAATTATATTTCGTTGACCTTGAAACCCATGCACTTTTGTACTTGTGCGGTATTTTTTCACAGTTTCTAATTTCTCATCCACAAAAAGTGTATCTCGCATCACGTTATTTCCCTAATTGTCTTAAAATGTTTTTACATTGTAGCTTAATGACATACCGGAACTATCTATCAGGGTCATTAACGACCTGTTGCTAATCTGCACATTGTTAATAAATGTCGGCAGCGAACCTGGTGTCAGTGTTGCGCGAATATCTCGGCCCAGGTTAAGTTAGGTCAGGAAATAAGTGTTTAGTTAGACATTAGTGGATAATGAAGCCGAGCTTAATACAGGTTGGGTTACGAGGGTCGGGTTAGGTTGGGTGGCGAACATCACGACCGATTCCCTCCCGAAGGCAAGCAGCCGCGATGAAGGGAAGGATCACCCACCCTGGACGGGGTTGTGGGAAGATCCAGACTGAAGATTTAATCCTTTATTATTTGGAACATTCATCATTTATAATTTATAGCTGGCCATGACCCGCTTGAACACTTAAACCTAACAAATAATCTATGGCATTGGCGTAGCGAGAAATTGTTGCCTCCGGGTAAACAAATTTTGGAAGCTCCACATCGCCACTTCAAAAATTACATTAAAAATATTTTATACACGGCTCGCATTTTCTAATTAATGATGAAAGTAAGATTGAACTTACCCACCTTCGTGTTATTTCTTTGGCGTCATCTTCTGAGAATTGCCTTTCGTAAGTAAAAATAATTTTCAAAGGAAGCTAGGATTGTGTTTATTTTATGCAAGAATATACATTTAATGTTTACTGAGGCTCCTTTGTTTGACTTGTTTATTATAACTCTAGGTGTAACTAAGAAAACTTATGTACGTTACAGGAAAATAATGGTCATGTTTATGAAAATGAATTTAATAGTCTTTTTCTTTTTATAATTCGAATCCAACATTGTTAATACGAAGTATTTCATCGATTTTTTTTATGTTTATTCTTGCCCAGGAAGTCGCTACGACACTGTGGATTATAAATGTATAAATTATTCTGATAATAAAACGGGGTAAAAAATTGACGATAATTATGATACCGATTTGATCTAGCTCGTGTGGTTGAAATATCAGAACGTCTATTTTTGGTGGCAAAATTCAACTATTGGAGCAGATAACCAAGTAGGTTATATTGTCTTGTTTTGGCTTAGTTTCAACAAACTACAGAAATGATCTTGAAGAACGATAATTTGCTGTGGAACAAGGTAAATAAATAATTGCTGAAGTCAGAGAATAAATGCAAAAGACTGACGTGTTTTGAAAGTAAACTGAGGGATCAAATTTTGTTAAATTTCAAAATGCAACGGCTTATGTACTTTGATTTCATTATCAAGTAACAATATGTTCTATAAGAATAGCAACATCTATAAGACTACATCATCTGAACCAAATTTTGCAACCCACCTTTCCCATTTCTCCGATATAATTGTATTTTATATTGAATGCAATTCATTCCAAATTTTGCATTGTTACTTTTTAGGATTCTACGTAAACAAATTCTCCCCTTTCTCTCCTCATTTTGCTCAATTGAACTGTAGGATCCCGAGAAAAATATAGTGACTACCACATTTCCCCAGATATCCCACCCTCCCTGGACCAAATTTTTCGTACATCTTTACAAAGGTACCCCGCTCCTCTCATCCCCTAAACCCTTATCTAAATCTAAATCTGTAGGGACCGCTAGTCATCAATAAAGTGAAACGATCGATTGCGTTCTAGCCACTAACCTAACCACCCAATGTAATTGAACTAAAATATTGGTCTAACACTCACCGACGTGCTATTGATTCTGGCGCTGAGCGGGATCGCTTCATAGGTTCGCCCGATTCCTCCAATTTGCCAGCATGTTATCTCTGATATTTATTCAGTTCGTGGTTGCATTTCCGTAGTTCGCTATTAGTAACATACTCGTAATGCACGAGAATTTCCATTGCAGTGTGGCGGAAAGTTCTCGGTTCGGTAGATCCGAACTACGCTCGGGTGGATGTTATCGTGCTGCGAGGCTGCTCTTTGCAGCTTTTAAAATATTAAAAGTAATGTATAGAATAAAGTCTATTTTTAAATAACAAAACTAGAACAAATATATCATGTATTAAACAATATTGAAACCAAAAAGCGATCAATAATAGTAGGTATATAATAAATGAGATTATTAATACGCGAGTGTTTTTTTGTATCAGATCAGAAGGATTAAGTATTTGAATGATAATCCGCCCCTACATGGGCTTATTATTCGTGTTCGTGTATATCGTGTCGTCTTGGTTATCTTGCATGCGAGATAAAGATATTGAGATACTGGTGCAGCAGATTGAAGCAAACGGTATTTACATGAGAAAATACTGAGCTTATTTTGTTATGTTATACAATTGAATGCCAACTAAATGCTGTTGGTTGACTAAAGAGCTAAACTCTTTACTCGGTACGGTCACAACTAAACGCTGTTGATCGACTAAAGAGCTTTCTTTACTCGGTACGGTCAAAACTAAACGCTGTTGATCGACTAAAGAGCTCTCTTTACTCGGTACGGTCACAACTAAACGCTGTTGATCGACTAAAGAGCTCTCTTTACTCGGTACGGTCACAACTAAACGCTGTTGATCGACTAAAGAGCTCTCTTTACTCGGTACGGTCATAACTAAACGCTGTTGATCGACTAAAGAGCGAAAGAGGAGTGTGACTTATTTTTATAGGGGAGCCTATGAAAAAATAAATTCTATGTAAAAAGTAAATACGTCATTCGTTACCCTGTTTCAAGGTTACACTAATTTCTTAATGATAAATCATTAAAGTTTGTGGTAGTAAATTTTATACGGTTAGCAGTGGAGTGTGACACAAGTTCTATATTGCTTTTGTGGCTTTATTGATTAAAGGATAACAGTTTAAGCCGACAGGAGTCTGTGCGTGTCTCGTGATTCCGTTTAATTAACCGAAAACTCAGCCTCCGCTCCCGGCCATGAATCAGGCTCCACAAATCTCCCATAAACAGGCACGATTAATCGGAAACGGAAGCGCAGGAACGTGACGCAGAGCCTCTTTAAGGGATGAAAGAAATAATCGCACTCACTTTGGAGGCTTTCGAGGTGCTCAAACACGCACACAAACACACCCTCGCCCGATGCTTCTCAATAAATGAATGGGTGTAACGTTCTCAAGCACTACAGGGTAGAATTATTGTGAATATATCGAAAAGTTCCACCATTTGATTGACCGTATTTAATGTATTCAGAGGCTGGGAGCACATTTGTCTGCGGGCCAAAGTTTGCTTTCAATTAAGGGTGTTTTCTAAAGTAATGAAAAATATTTCACACCAGAATTTCACTCGCTGGTTTTTATAAGAGTTTTTAAAAACATTAAAGCGTTTAATTTCAGGCGACAGGCGACAGGCGACAGGCGACAGGCGACAGGCGACAGGCACACACCGGAGTAACACAATAGTATAACATTATATTGTACCGCAAAATATCGTTTGATTTTACCCAGATAACATGACACACATTTCTGGGCTGTTATTACTTTAATAATCAATATAAAAAAATAAGTAAAACAACGAAAATATCTCAAATTCGTGGGATATCTCCAGCAACCAACCATATTGGGATCGGAAGTTATTTTTGTACCTTCGTGAGCCGGAAGCAAAATCCATTTGTTTGAACCATCTAAATATTATTATACATACTTTTATCACGTGTTCAATCTCTTATTTTATTTATGATTTTCGTTTAATTTCAAACTCCCTTTGAATAAGGCTAAATAATAACTGTTTCGCGCCTACTACAAATCATTTATTATTTCTTTGTTTAGGAAAAATAAATTATTTCAATAATGCTAATACTTAATAAGCGTCTAAACCACTTTTCATTCAGAAAGAACAATTACATTCGCGTGTGTAACAGCCCGTCTCAAAAACGTGTCATGTATATTTAAAAAAATATGAATTTTTAAAATATTTAATAAATATATGGTGCCGGAGAACTCGTAGGAAGTAGACTGCACGACACATGCAGAGCTCAAATTTTCAGATACACCGTTTTTTTACGTTTTCCGTCGACGTATTATGTGAAAAAAGGAGGGTTAAGTATATTTATATACAGACATACATTTAAAGGAAGATTTTTTTGAATATATAGCTTTTACAGTGTAGGTACGTAGTTATATATTTATAACAACGGAAAAACTAACGAATGCATTCGACTAAGATAAATGTTGGCAATTAAAATTCATTACATAAATTAACAGATATAAACATAATATTTTTTGTAGATACTGTTTTAAAAAAAAATCTAACGACGGCCCCGCCGTCTGTTCAATTAAAATGCAGAGCGACATCAATACACTGTTACAATGTACATATTACGTGTGCTATTACTCACACTAATACAATTGTTGACAGCTTCTTCTTTTTCTTTTCTTTATTCTTATCAAGTCGGGGGCATAACGCTTGGACATCACTCTCCCACCGCTCTCTGTCCTGCGCTGTGTCGATTACTCGGGGCCACTGATAGTTGCATCTTTCTTCGCAGTCTTCCCATTTGCCTTCTCCACGTTTTTCTGGTTCGTCCTACCGACCTTCTTCCCTCTGGCACTGTTGAGAAAGTCTGTTTAGTGTCTGTGCAGTTTTTCGTTTTCCACGCGGAGGATGTGTCTAAGCCAACGTAGTTGAATTTTTTCTATTTGGAGTAGCAGCGGGTTCATCCCAAAATCCTCTTGGATGATATCGTTCCTGATTTGATCTCTCAACTTCTCTTAGGTGTCTCATCTCTGCAGCCTGGATTCTCGACCCATTCCTCTCTGTCAGTATCCAAAGTTGATGGCTATGGCGAGCACATAAACTGACTTGAAAATCACCAGTTTTGTCTTATTGTTGAACTTTGCCACTTTGACAGCGCAAACAATATTTCAAAATTAGAACTCTCGAGATATTGTTACGGTAAACAGGATAAGATGAGCCTTGATGGTACATGCAAATAATACGTCCTGGTCAGATAAATTAAAATAAATATTAATGCATAGAATATGAGTATGAAGGTTTTAAGAAGGTACGGGTGTAAAATAATGTGTGTGCTGTATCTTTTCTAACTACTCCTATATAATCCAGCGAGATGTTATGTCTATGAGTATATTTACTGTTATTTTCCATAATTTTAACGATCCTGACTACTAAAGTGGTGCTCTCCCAGCCGGCATTGATTACTCAACGGGGGAGACATTATTAATGTCTTTTCATGTAAACGGTATTAAAGTAAATAATAAAATAACTCTTAATATCCTCTCGAGCTCGCGCCCTTTCATCCCTTCTGGCCAGACACTGGTTGTACACTGTTCGCTGTCCGCTCTCCCTAATGGTCCAGTACTCGACCCGGGGCTGCTGTGTCCGGTGTCCTGTATCGGCTTACAGAACTGTATACAACTGGTGAGTTTATATAATATCTATGTGGTGAGATCTCCCGGGGGTAACGGGCGGAAGGATAAAGTTCGGGGTCGGTAGAATGGCACTATTATCTAGTAGGTAGATTTTTTAAATACAGACATATGTACTCGGAATGCATGTCTTACTATTTTCAAATTAAGCTAAGGGATGTGATGTGTGACTTCCTGGTCTTCCATTATGAGATCTGAACCTCCGACCATTTGACCGCCAGGCGAGTGTTGTTCTGTTAAACCAACAATGTATGCTGATTAACTTCAAACTGTGTATACCCGTTGAACAAATGAATTATGATTTCTTAATGAGCACTCATATGTGTAGAATAACTATAAGTGATTTATTATTTTTATTTAAAATAGCTGCAATAGCAAATGGCACGCTGGATATCCTTAGTTTAACTTAATTGATTTTATACCACGCTCTTGTGCGAAGTAAATGTAAATCCATGTAAATGTGTCATATACAATTTTTTATAGTAATACACCCACACAGAGACTTCACAGGCTCGGGATCGATCTTGGTCTTGTAGATATATTCCGATGTTCAATATTTAAATATAAGAGTGATGATTTTGATGCTGTTTCGAGTCGAAGGTATAATTGAATTCTGTAATATATATTTTTATTTTTGTTAAGGGGCTACTTTCAATGTTATTTCAAATTTTTGCGTTTTTTACGAAAATGTGGATTTTTATTATTCATTTATATCAGAAATTATACACTAGATTTGACGTTTTTTAAATCTATTACTTAGATAGGATCTTCATATTCATTTAAAACTAATAAACTGAATGTTGTTTGCCACAATTAAGGCAATACGAGGATTATAAGAAAGACCGCGATCATTAGATGCATTTCCCGCGTGCTACAAAATTGTGTTAATATGTTAAATTATTGCATAAATTAAATATATTTTCTTATAATTTTGAAGCCAAGATTACGGAGATAGATTTATTTATTTATCCAAATTAGCAAAATGTTAAAAATTAATAGGGTTATAAACCATTCAATTTGTAGTACAAATTATCAATTTTTGACGTTTGTAAATACTTTGTTTAAGTGAAAACATACGTTTTTAAATAATATGTTGTACATACTTACATGATTTGAGACTTCAGCTACTATTTAAAACAAAGTTTTATAGCAAAAATACAATAATTAGTTTTTAAATAATATATTTTCAGTCTTATAAAATGCGACAATTTTAAACGTTCATTGAACATTTAATATGTCGCCCGATTCGACCATGACGGTCGTGAACAAAGTAAACATTTTATGAACATTATTTTTATATAAGTCGGAATTAAATATTTTGTTTATATATAACACTGTTGCATTTTAAACCAAGCTGTCTGTTTCATAATTCTATATATATAATGAAGAGTATCTGTTGGTTTCTTTATTTTTTATACAAATCTACAGTTTTATTCCGTATTTTATGAAACTATGCACACATGACTTTCAAAACAAGAGGAAGGTTACTGTCTATATGAGATTTCTAAAAACCACCCCATCCTTCTTTTCCACTCCTTAAAACACAATTTTGGTAGTTCTTGATTAAAATTTGTACACTTGACGTTCAAAGTAAGAGGAAAATTACTGTCTACTTGAGATTTCGAAAAAACTACCCCCATACCCCTAAATAAAGCCTCTTTACTCTGCGTAAAGCCCGGGTAACGCTGAGTACTTCAGCTAGTAGTATATAATTATGAAATAGACATATCACCAGAACAGTTTAAATTTAGAACATTGATTTAAATATATGTAGGTATTTTGTCTGATTTCAAAACATATTCATACATGTGAATTAGGTACCCAATAAATGATTTAATTTTCAATTGATTAATTCAAATGATAACACACATTTTTATTTCATTCCGTATGATTCCAATATATCAATAAGAAGAAAAGATGGAAAATACTCCCTACACGAGTTATGCTTAAAACTTGTATCGAATGCGAGAAATTCATTTCATTTTTAATCAAACCTTCCTCTCTCCTATGGTTTACGTAAAAAATTATGTCATTAATTATTTATCTGATACTTTGTAATAATTGAACTATTAGCGTCATCTAGAATGCATATTCAATTCGTGTAAAATTTATCTAATTTCAAACTGGATAAAATGAAAGCTCGCTCAGTTTCCTCCCTCGTTTCTTTTGCTTATTTTTCAATTACTTTTTAAAAATCTATATGTAATATATTCTATCATTTCTATTTATACCTATATATATGCCATGCTACTTATGTAGCTGCACATGCTTTTTATAATTCCTTTTTTAAAAGTTCATAAGGGCGTAAATTCAATATATGTTAAATAAATAAATAAATACATTAAATACGTGAAGGTTGGTGATGATGATGATTAGCCGAGACTGCATGTGGTTCCTCTTCGCAGAAGTCTGACCCTCGTGTGTAGATATCGCCGGTGTCGTCGTCCAGCTGGGAATAAATAAAAGCACAGGTTTGATTCCGACTCTTTCTAATGCTTAATGAACCAGCTGGGAAGATATACAGAAAAAATCCATCAATCTAAAAAATGTTGTTGCTATCAGTACCACAGAACTATGTTCTGAATATGCAACTTCACAACAAAAATGTGTTTTCCTTCATTGAAACTACATTACATTGCAGAATATGTCATTTTCCTCGGAATTACGAAATAGGTGAACTGTTTTGATCTGAAAGTGTATTTACAAAATAGAAAAATAAACGACCTCATGTCTAATCATTTCATAATTTAAAGTGAAAGATTAAGCCTTTTACTCACGCTATGTTAATCCTTATTTTTAAGCTACAAAAGTTTAGTATTTAAAAAATTCTAAAAGACGTTCTGTTCTTCCAACTTTCTTCTTCTGCCAATCCGCGTCCAGTTTTGAATATTATCGCTCTTTTATTACAGGTTTCTTACAGCTTTTTCCCTTCAACAGATCCCTATCCCTCAGGCTTTGTTTTCAATTTTCTTGATGTTATTCAGCTTCAGTATTTTTTTTGCTCCCAGAATATTTTGTTAAATTCATTGCCGAAATATTTTCAACTCAGGACAACTTACAACACTGTTCGTGGAATTAAAAATCTTCGATTATTTAGTTACTTTGCAGACATTTATGTTTTGCAACATGCGCGAGGATATTCCCAACTTGACTCAAATAAGTCCGCTGTATTACTGTTCGGCCGTCCGATACTTCCAGACCTGAATAACAATTGATAATATTAATTGATTCCGTATTTACAGCCAGGACTCGGGCTGGGGACATCCTGCCCTGCCAGGTGTCGGTGCCCAGTGCGCAGTCTTCGTCCAGCAGGGAGTCCCGCGAGTAATAGTCGTAAAGGGAAGAAGTTCTGCTTAGGGCGAGTCTACACGGGGTAGCTCGGTAGCCGGTACAGGGTGGGAGGTACGGGGCACCGTGTTTTATTGTCGGGGCCTGTCCCCGATATTGCTGTACAGCGGAAAATAAATATTTACGATGGATCGATATTACCGGGTTCGGAGTAGGAAGGCCCCGATCTTGAGTGTTAAATCTACAGCGAACAGGGTTGCCACAATATTACAATTAGTGTTCTGCGATAATGCGTAAACTCTAAAAATTGTAAGAAATGAGTTACATATTCTTTATTTGCAAAAATAGTTTGTGCAGCTTAGATATTTGCAAAGTATTCTTAATACCACAACAATCGTCTAAGGCGGTGATCGCTAAGCTATGACACGCGTGTCAAAGACTTGACTGACTTTGTGAAAAGATAAAGTAGATTTTCTGAAATTTTGACACCAGCTCAAAAGGTTTGCCATCACTGGTCTAAGGGAAAACATAGTTATTTAATATTAGTTTAAAAATATGAAGTGTATTAAAAATGAAGATAAATATTCCAGTTCAATTAATTGAACAATTCTGTCAGTTGTGAATTGTGCAGTACAGCGCAGCACAGTGAAGTATGCACTCTAATCTTCAACATCAAATGTCTATGATCCCACCCTTCTCCAGCACCATATCTCGAATGCTTTCGACCTATCTCTCTTTTTCATATTACATTTTACATTACTAATAATATGAAATGTTGCAGTACAATGCTGCAGTTTTTTATTGTAAATAATATAATGAATACCTACTTTTGCTTAATTGTTAAAATGAATGCAATCGATAATTTCTATATCTTATCTATTATATAAAGCGCTTAATTTATGTTTTAACTATTTTTGGATTATATTCATGGTGAACAGGGTTGGTTTATATTTTCTAAACACAAGAGGATTCCCAATTTATTAATTTAAATAGCAGATGGCGCTTTGAAATAATTACGTTTAGTAGTAACGAGGATATAATTATTAAGTTACATGTAGTTAATTAGTAATAAATGTTGACATGTTTTTAGCGTCTCTTTTTATAGACGTGTAGCAGTGGATAACTGCACACCGCGAGAAGTGCACACAAAGTAATAAAATATGATATAAGTCAATGTACATTTCTTTAAGATAGATTACGTTAAGTTGCATTCTATTTGATTTGGTTTGGTTAGGTTATTTAATACAAAGTCACAGCAGCAGAATAATAAGATTACTATGTGCTGTAGTTTTTGTGTGCAACTGTCTCGTATGTAATTGCAATAGAATCGAGGATTCGAGTTCATAACTGGTTTGTAATTTGTGGCTATATACAGAATATTGTTGGATGTTTTGTTTAGGAAAGCTACTTATTCTTAAGTAGACTCAGTCATCGCTCAAGTTAGTCGCGAGTAATCGTGACGGCTTACGGCGCTCTCTTCTTTTATGTCTCTTGTCAACAAAAGTGATCTCAGTAGTAGAAGTGTAGTTTCTGGAAAGCGTCGTTTCCAACATTATGAAGATGTTGCTCATTTATCTAGCGCCGTTTTCTCGAGACTTTCACCTCAGGGCGCCTCATATAACGGAACAAACAAGAATAGAGTTAATACTAATGTTACAGTTATAAAATAGGATCAAGAATCCAAGCGCCGTCTGCCTATTTTCCTGTATAGTGCATATTTTGGCTGGTGAAAGTATCACGGATGTCGCTGGAGAAAACTGGATTACTATAGAGCTCAGTGACCAGAAATGTACTGGCTATAGGATAAAGATTCCAGGATCAAATGTCAGTGTTCATTTTAAATACATGTCTCAGATGCGTGTATCATAATACCCCTGAATAGAATAGGCTTTTCTGGATCGAAAAAAATGTTTACAAATTCAGTTAAATAAAAAATAAAAGTCTTCTCGGCTGAGAACTGAACTCCGTCCCTTGCGTGATAGGCGGGATACTAATCACCGCGCTGCCGAGTGATACAAATGAGACGTGAAAATATACATTTACAAATATCTTAATCTCCTCATTCATAATAACGGTTTTTATGAAAATCACCAGGTGTAACTATTTTTCAAATATAATTCTATATAAGTAATAATATTTGATGGTAAGAATGTATAAAGTATATTAAAATATAAATTTTATCACAAAAATAACAGCTTTGCATACAAATATGACAATTTGACACCACAGTCTAATGGAGGAATAACAAGATGGCAAAGCGCTCGCTTAGTATCTGAAAAATAGATGGATTGATACTCTAAAAATCGTTTTCGTATCGATCCCGCTACCGGTAAAGGTGAGAGTAAAGAGTATATCACAAATATTATTATTATATATTATTATTTTTACAGCGTTGTATTTTTGTAGTCTGTCATAATTATATTTTTTCAAGGTAACATATGTTGCAAAGCGCATCTCTTTTAAGATACGTGAATTGATGAAATTTTCTCTAAAGCTTGTTCTCTCGGAGGCGGCCCGGCGTCGGTGGTGCAGTGGGGACCGACGCCCAGATAGCGTGATCCCCAAACTTGGTAGCTCTAAGACTCGAAGATCACAGACTACAGATAACAGGCAAACGTCAGTTGCGTGACGCGCAAGTCACGGAGGTCCGCTCTGTGCTAGGGTGGTCGTCTAATCTATACAGATAGGTATATAAGTTCTATTTGAAGCGAAGTGAAGCCAATGTAACAGATTTAGAAGTGAGATTATGTGGGAGAACTTGGACGTATACAAATCAGCGTTGGACAGTGTTGTAGTCTGCCGAATTTATGCTGATATTGTGATAAATGAGATTGGTATAATTTAAAATGATCCAACCATGCAGTTGACTATTAGCGCACACACGCTACATGTGTGAGATGTGATTAGGTACGATGATGTTATATTAAAAGGATAAGATGGCGTCGGTTTACCATTCTGTGTTCGTGTACGGATCGTATGAGTAGGTTGTGTAGCAAGATGGCAGGCAGTAATGACAGAAAAGGTAAATGTTAAAGTTAAATTACAAAGGTACAGATATTATTTATTATATACAGATTAAGAGGACGCGGTGAAAGCAGAGGACGATGTGCTGACGAGTTCAAAGTTGGGGAGCTCGCGGGGCCCGATTGTTGGCGACGGCGGATGCGGCCAGTGCATTGCGGTTCCCAGTGGTGCGCGATACGGTTGAAACAAGATAGCCTAGTTTTTAAGATATCTGGTATGGACTGCTATTGTTCGATGATTGTTTAAAGCTTCGCATCTCCTGCAGGCCCTGACGGCAAATCTGTCCAGTTTGTAATATAATCGACCCACCTTAATGGCTGTAATCAGACGTTTCTTCATCATGTTAAATAACCGATTCTGTCGATAATGAAGGAGACGGTTCCGATAGCAGCATCGATTATATCTCTGATGAGGACCTTCAGCCTACCCGGACGATTAATTATTACCCCTTTGTTGAATTATGGGTTGCTTCATCCGCCCTCTCTCCGTGTCTCAGTTAACTGGATGCCTCTATTAATTCCTAACATTAATTACTGTGATTGATTAGAAATCATCTTAAGGTCGCTTCTTATAAAAAAGGTATCTAATGTTTGTATTGTGTTTAAAAATAGATTTGAAATGTTACCGTCGGTCGGAAATATTTCATTTAATTAAATTCATAATAAATATTAAAATAAAATATTAATGGTTTTGGGGTGGTCTGTCTGCTTCTTGATTCCTGTCTGACGATTTATTTACTTGATATTATTAATTATTACATGTTGTGCATTTAGTCTGAACCCTACCCCCTCTCTAGTTCGTATCGAGATGGCAGTGTTTTACTCTTGTATCGTTTACAGTAAGTTAATACAATTAATGACAATAAACAAGATTTATTATTTTTATGAAGATCACAAATTTTAAAAATAGAATAACAGATGTATAAGAGAATAATATAATATAAGTTTATCGTAAACCAACTTGCTTGATATGGCGAAACAGGATAACGCTTTTACCCGGATAGAAAAGGTCCAGATTCGAATCTCGGTAGCAATTAAATTATCTTTTCGATAAATATATTTTCTCGGTATATTTCCAAGTTCCATTCGTTTTTTTTAACCATCTCCACTATTATACTTTTAAAATCAGCAATGTTATCTTTGTGGTTAAGATTCATATTTTTATTTATTATCTTTGTTTTATTAACCACTAAAATGAGTTTAAATACATCTACTTTTTTTATTTAGTTATGACATCCTGAAGAAGAAAATGGTATTTTTCGAAACCGGTAGATGTGTTTAAACTCATTTTAGTGGTTAATAAAACAAAGATAATAAATAAAAATATATCTCCACTATTCACCTCATAATTCACTCCACCTCTATTAGCCACAAGTCGTCCTCTGAGCAATATAGCTTATTCATTGTATATTTGTTTTCTTAATTTGTATATATGTATATTCCAAACATTGTTTACTAAGTATAGAATTAGTCTTTTGTTAGCCACTGTCTAAAAGTCCAACTCTTGGCTGGCGACTGCGGCTGCGGTTTATTTAAAGTGTCCAAAGTGGGAAGGCGTCGACAGTACTCTCATTGTTCGGCTCACCCTGAGGCCACAACCAGAGTCGTCTCTCTGCGTCGCGTTTCTAGGCACGCCACTTTCGTGTTAATTCTGATCCCCTTTATCTCCGTTTCCATCGTCCGATAACTCGCGTATCGTGAGCTCGTTTTGCATCTAATTTAGGAATAGTGGCTTTCTGCTTGCTTTGCTGGTAGCATTGCCCACTTCAACCCGCTCAGGCAGGTTTATTTAATTTGAATAAAAATGTAATTTGCCATGTTTTTAAAGTCCACATTACATGTTACGCTAATGCAATATAATTATGTCGGTATTGTGGAGTGGCAAAGTTGACAAGTGTTCGACCGCGGCCATTGTCTTTAGAATCATTAAAGCATTATAATACACATTTTAAAAAAATGCTTACACGAAATACGTGTCATATTAAATATTCTTGATAATTTCAAACTAAGCTAAATGCTCGTGCTACGAAAATAGAACTAACTTGCTGGTCTCCTAGAATGAGGTTCAAACCCCCGACTACTAGATTACTAGGCGATTGTCATAACCACTAGACCAACAAGCACGTCGTATTCGTGATATCAGTCTCGGTGCAGACAAATATTGCACATTTTTTTTAAATTAAAAAAATCTAAATTATATCAGTTCATGAAGTGTTAATAAATAGTTATTTTGCAGTACTAATGTAATAGTGGGTGCGCGTCTTCAGAAGATACTGTTAGTTTGGTGTAAATATCATCGCAATCAGACTGAGGTCGAGAGCAATATCGCTTATGCAGACAAACCCGTATGTTTTATTTATATATGTGATATCATTATGGATGTAGTGTTTCACAATGAAACACACGTATATATAATTTATATTTTATTATTATATGTTGAACTCTTTTTTGTTGAATTTCAATAATAATTACATATAATAAACACATCATATAAAACAGTTGGGCAATGCATTTAAAATGTGTGTAAAATATGTTACAAATTGTTGTTTTTTTGCAGCTATACAAATGTTGTTTATGTCTAAATACATTTTTAAAAAACACGCACCACCCCTGGAGTTTATTATTAATGTCGATCATTTGATAAACACAAATGCCCCTATTGAATATTGCATCCTGAATAATAATCATTAAGTGTGAATAAATAAATATGAAGTCGCTGCTCTCGCTCCAGAATATTTAAATCGACGAATTTCACAGTAAAACATAATTTTAATAACACTGTTAGGTACTTACTTAGGAAAGAGAGATTCTACCATCGATTATTAAATAGTAATTTAAATTAAAAATGCTTCTGTATTGGTTACTATAAAAAAAAAAGTTACTTACTTTCTACGGGATCATTTTTTTCCGAATTTCTCGTTTATATACACGGGACCGTATAATTAGTCTCGTTTTATAAATTAGTTTGAAGGACCTCGATATTCAGCGGAGATTACAATCGCCGGCAGGATTTTTGGCTCGATTATTATATTTTCTAATTTACTGACTAAAAATGTCCGCTCACTAGTTAGTTGGGAGAACTAGCGCAGTTAAATGGCTCAACCCCCGCCGACTAATTAGCCTCTGCCTCGCCCCGCCCCGCCCCGCCCGGCTCCCGGGGCGCTGCTCCGCTTATCCCCTTGGAGAAGTGTGAGACGAAGAGCTGTTTGTTTTGTCTCTAGTGGTCCGTACCAGGGTCGTACGACATGTCGCTGATTAAAATCTGGTTAAGCTTTTCAATTCTAAGTTTCGTGAATTTATCACCATTTAGATTGTATTAAAATTATTTTTTAAATCAAATAAACACACTAGTAGAGGAATTATGGTGATGTCTTCCGTCACGCGCTGAATGTACCCAACACTACAGTGCCTGGTTCATTCTCCTCGAGTTCGACACTTTTATTACATATATTTTACACAGATTTTAAAATATATCGCCCAACTAGAGAAGCCTGGTTTAGGGCAAATTGGCAAACAAATTACATTTCACAAAACCAAATGACTCATTGAAGGCAAAACACAATCAAATAGATAAAGAAACGTACAAGGCAAGTAAACGTGAAAATGAATTACTCGATTGCTTTACTTTCTGGCGTTCTCACACTACATACAAGCCCGAGATTATAGGCGGGCACGGGCACCCTTCGCACCTAAACCTTCTGATACGCATCATTCTTATCACATGACACTGAACATTTAATAATCTTCAAACTATTAGAGTCAGAAGCTTATAATTACATTTAAACTATTCGTAGTTGAACATCACTTATTAAACAAAATTGTAGCGACCGAGTGTTTCACCGACTGTCGACAAAAACACGTGTCGGTTGACGATGACAACGGTTTGTAGTTGTAATATCATCCAATGTATTTAGTTATCATTTAAATTTGATATACAAGTATACAGGATTAATAATTTGGGTAGATGCCTGACTCTATTATGAGTCGAAGTTATTATATTCAAGAAGTTAATGTGCAAATTCTCTACCATCAGGGAGGTATATTATTGTATGAGATCGTATTTCCAAATAAATATTTGCCAAATTGACTCATTATTCTTGTCCCAGGCCCGAGATCATCAGTCTGGCCGCTCGAGGTGCGACGAACTTTCATTTATTTTATTCAATTACGTATTTAACGACTACTTTTTTAAATGGTTAAAATTAGGCATATTTCTACCATCTATTATACCTCTTAAATAAGAGCGTTACACCAATTGTATTATTACATTAATGTGTTTCACTCATTGCAATGACTAAGAATTTATTTTAATATTTAATTATAATAATACTAATACAACATAAACGCAAAGTATTTATTCAATGTAAAATGATAAAGTACAAAAATATATTTCATATTTTTATGATGGATTTAAACAAATAAAATATGTCCAAAAATTTTTAAAATATTCCTTTGTATTTCACTTGGAAAGATTTGAAATTGAAAAGTTCGCAGAATTATTCGCTTTGAAGGATGAAATAAACAACAGTACCGACGAGGTCTTTTTTGAAATGTAAAAATTTGGTTTATAATTAAATTCATAAAGATATTTATAGCATTCTTCACTTCACGAATGATAATATGATTTTTGTTTTTTTTTATTTCTTGTATACAGATTATCAACAGGTTATAAATGAACCTGATAGATAATCCTGGTACGATTATTAACGTGTACACTGTATAGTAAAAATATTTGAATACAGTTAGGATAAAAAAATATTACGGAATATACTTTTTTATGGTAAAAAAAATTAAAACACTGTAGGACCCCGCTCACGTCTCACAGATCTGGCTGTCAAATTAAACATTCTGCAGCAACGCCGCCGAGTGTCGACAAAATTCAGATTGCAATACATCGCGACGCAACCGGTCCGAGAAACCAGCTGGTCATCTTCTCGGACGTATCTCTCGGAACCACCTCCAGTGAGCTTCGCTAGTCACGATATTTAACTTATAATTTAGCCTTCAAACAGTTGTAAATTTATTTGTCCATCATTCAACAATAAACGCAACCGATTGTAAGGCCTGTTTCATTTTATCTACCTGCTCTAGATGCAAAATCAACACCTATACTCACACGCATGCTCCGTAACATTAATATACACTGCGACGTTTATATACATGCGTGAGAATCTGAGGAGATTAGGACCCTCAGTTCTCACCTAAACCAATCCTAATAAATATAACCTTCAAACATCAGTCACTCCAACCGAGTGACTTCCACAATACATCCCTACAACACAACATATTAGAGAAAAACAAAATTATTAATTAAGGAGAATGGACAGTATATTTAAAACTACGGCATAGAAGAACAGAAGTGCGTGTGTTTGAAGTACAACGAAGTATAATCACATAACAAGTGACTTGGTGTTAAAAACTAATTATGCGAATTTGGTTTATGGTAAGCATGTATTACACGTTCGAAAGCTATTAAAGTACAGGTGATGGCTTGGTTTGACACCTGGGAGTATGTACGGGCGGTAATTCAAATTATAAAAGGTAATGAGTTGGCTGTTCGTTCTATGGATCATGGTTCGTTTCGGTGCGATGTTGCAAATTGATAATACTACGAGTATTTCTGGCGTTTTCGTTAAATTTGAAAAATCAAGACATATTTAGTGACGCGAATGTTATAATTTAAAAATAAATATTTGATTGATAATTCATAGATCTTTTGGGTGACAAAAATTGTTCCTCAACTTTGATATTGATAATATTAATAATCCAACAGATAGACTAAAAGCTACGTCGCTCCGGTTGGAGTGATAGCTCCCCCCTCCCCATCCTCCTCACACCATCGCCATCGTCTAATTAAATATTTGTATCAGAGTAGAGATCTGCGAAGGGTCCGGAGTGATACACGGTCGATCCATTTGGACGATAAAGCCGATTCATCATGAGGACAATTTTCCATTACAGATTGATTTGCCGCGTGTAAAGAGATATTTCAATTTTGTAAAATTTTATTTCTTAAATTACTATTTTTTGATCTAATTAAAATTACAAATTTGAATATTTTATGATTAGATTGAATTAAAAAAATATTGATGAGATGTAAATACCCAATATAATTTAAAATTGTATTATTAAATGCTTTTTCATTACGGTTGAATATTAATATTACTAGCACAGGGGCAATCGGTGAAAGCGATTATTTAAAAGCTAGGAGCAAGCGGTTTGTGCAACATCATACGCTAGTTACTGGTATGACGTTGCACAATCTTTATTGGCGTCAGCAATATACTATAATATATAAATTAGATAGAGACAGTGAGACTACCGCCCTCACTAGGCACGAGTAATTAAAATATAAGTACATTGCAGGTCTAACGAGAATTTATACAGAGTAATGATTCAAGTAGTACAGTATGTCCTAAAAGTCTTTTTAATTTTGGTTCATTCGCTGTACCAATGTAATGAGCCGTAGAGGGGCGGGAGCTATGCCATACCTTACCAGTTGTTCGTGAAATTTTCCCTGGAAAATTGATATCCCGGCGACGTGACATATACTGGCCTCCGCGTAGCCCCGACTTGACACCGATGGACTTTTTCCAATGGAGTTATATGAAAGGTATTCAGTTACAATCCTTCCTCTCTGGACCGATATATAGAAAATATTCAAGAAGAAATGGCAGCGATCACGGAGAATACGTGCCGAGCAGTTTAAGAAATTTTGCCTCCCGTTTAGAAGAGTGCCAGCGAAATAACGGAAAACATAATTTTTAAAAAATAAATTCGCAGGAACTGTACTTGAATTCAAAATAAACATTTTGTCATTAAATCCATACATTATTTTAATACAGAATTTTTATTATGAAAAGACTTTTGAGACACCGTATACATTTATTAAAGAAATCATTTAGAAATATATGATACACAGAAATAATCTATCTACCGAAAATATCATATATAGTCACCGCTAGGACTCAAACCCGGAAAATTTATAAGGTAAGTTTAATTAATTAAGCTATACGTTATAATGTTACATAGTGTCGTCAGATTCCATCTATATTTATTTCTCATCTTTTGATGGAGTTGATCCTGCACGACGGTATCTTTAGTTTTGTATGATTCGGCTAATTTGCTTTCATTATCAGGGAACTATTAGATTTTTTGAATAATTTTTTTTTATCAATTTAAAAAAGTGAAGAACGCGTCACCACTGCCATTTAAAATCTCCACCCTATAAACCTTTCTCAATATTCGCAGCGTTGAGTGAAGTATCGCCTGCTTTCCGTTACTAAACTAAACAAGGCGCATTTCCTCCACCCCACTCCAACTCTCGTGGAAAGAGTATAAATCATTCTAACGGGTGCGTGTGCACCGGGGCACCCCCCTTCTTGGTTTCTCCACCACCATATAAGTGTGCACGAGCTTGAATGAAATCCAGATAAATTTTGCTTAATTAATTTCTAGGATTCTGAAAAAAATAATTTACCCACACCTCGGATACCTCATCGCTTTTCTTCCTGGACCAAATTTACATACATCTTTAACCTTACGGGCTTGCGCGAAATAAAGGCATCATCTCCTCCCTAACCACATCCCCCTCCACTTTGATGTGAATCTGAATCCCGGGAATTAGTTGCTATAAATGTACCCAACCAATGGAGTAACTTCACTTTAAACGTCTAGAACACATGTAACATTTTCTCCACCCCCGCTGTCTCTATTCGTAAACTATGGTGGATCAACAACTTAATACTAAATATATATTGTTACGTAGCGCGCTGACACCGGTGGATAGAATGCCAGCGCACCGCGCCACCAGCTAGACTCAGTCTGTGGGTTGATAAAGTGTGATGTCGGGATGCCTGTCTCAGACGGATGTGGGTGGTCTGAACAATGCAAAACACATCATAGCCCTAAGAACAATTTAATCACATAATATAAACAAGAGCCGACACGAGCACGAGCAGTCTTTCATCTTCATACGCCTTAGTTCCATTCACTGAGTGTGGACGCTATTGTTTACTAAACTGACACTACGGTTAGGTTCGAGGTTGGACTGTCACACGAATCACATTCGGCTGCCATGGTGTGATGAGGCATCCGGGGTCCCGGACTTTGGGAGGCTTCCAGCAAGCGCTATCTTGACGCTCCGGCGCGGACAGTGCTCGTCCCGCCTCCATTGCACGCTCGCAGCCTGCCGCTCGTTCCCGCGGAGAGTCCCTCCTTACTCGACTTTCACGGGCAGAACAAGGCCCAATTATCTCTTGTTCTGCCGCGAATATAATACTCCAACTTTGTCGATCTCCGTCGCCAATTCTATATTTTCGGCGGAGCGCCGCCCGGCGCTCGTTTCACGCGCCTCTCAGCTCAGGCGCCTGCACGGAAGTCCCCGCTACTTCCTCCAACCTCCCTCTCCACCGACCGCGCATACTCGCATCGGTAGATGGCGCTCTGGGTCATGGCGCGTTTGTTCGAAATGTCCCAATATATTATAATTTCTTTTCATTGTGTAAGAATACTATAAAACAACGTACAAAAAACATATCGAATGCGCTGCTTGAACTAAACTTTCAAAACCTATTATATCTTGTACACTGTTTCGTATTCGTATAAACATACTTTTGACGCGCTTTAATATCGGCCGTAAGTAATGTTGTTGTCAAATGTCCGCGTCCATATTCCCGCTTCTCCGGCCCTGTTGCTCTTCCCCAGTTTCAATTTGGCTCTTGGCGCCATCGGACGCCACTAGAATAATATTGGAAGTTGATCTGGACAACTGCGATGTCGTTCGCGTTGCAGATCGGTCATCTCCAGTGCTGTGGTGCACTATTTTTAGTGTCAAGTGAATTATTGTTTTATTGTTTATGAGTGTATCACCGTCTTCACTCGGGAGCGGAAATCATTGGACATCCTCGCGCTTTACAGTGTGTGGTTTCGGCGGTGGCTACAGGGAGTTCGGGGACATCACACTCGAGCATTCCTTCTAAATTCTGGTTCTCCGAGATCACTGGTCCTTCGATTAGTAGAATATTTTTCCCACTAACCTTTTCACATTTCATATTCTCTTCACGGGACGTGCATCTTGGAGATTGCACATACAGGATCATTCTGAGATAGAAGCCTACCGAGTCAAATGGCCATACTTAATGATCGATGTGATTTAGCTTGTGTACTAAAACAAATGCAACGCCGTATGAAATTATCATCGGTAATAAATTGATTTACGGGTGTGAAGCGTGGATTGTTTCCGTTAATTTGGGAGAAATGTTGGACAGTTTTGAAAGGAAAGTTTAGAGAAGCACAATAGTAGGTAAGATATGAGAAGTGACTGGTTATGGCTGGCTCCCTAGAAAAAACAGAGGAAAAATTGACCCAATTCTTATGGAAATTACCGGTAGGGATTTAGTGAGATGATAAGATGAGAGTATGCTCGCATTAAAGTAGCCGTCGAATGAATAAAAGATGTCAAATGTTTTACTATATCTGATTTTGTAGAATTGTTGTCAAGAACACGACACACATCCACCCTCGTCCATAATTTCTCTAAACGACAATACAATTCATCAACACATCAATCTATCTTGACGTAACGCGATGTTCTAGAATCCTATTAGGCGATGAGTGGTCGCTACAGTGCCAGTGTGCCAGTGTGCCAGTGTGCCAGTGTGCCACCGCGCCGCCGCGCCACCGCGACTGCTCATTATGATCGAGTCGAGAAGACAAGGTTGTATTGAAGGGTATTGAGATATTCCGATAATTGAGAGTAGAAGTTGTTTTCTCCGATTTGTAAACAATCTCCGCTTCGAGTACTCCCCGTGACAGGGCGGCACGAAGGAGTGCTCCCTGTCGTCATTAGCTGGGAGGTTCCTCTCCCGTTTCCGAATTTGATTGATTACTATTGGCTGCTACTTCCCCCTCCCCACTCCACCGCCATAGCGAAATTGCTGTTTTTGAGGGTGAAGAAAAAAATGATCACTTACACATCACTAGGGTGTGTTGTAAAAAAGATAATTTTGATCGCTGTCGGTTCATCACCCTAAAAAGCTTCGAAGACATTGTCATTTCATCAAAACATCTAATTATCAGAAATATAAAAAAATGACGTAAAATTAGTAGTTTGATATTTATATTTGATAAGCACAAATTATGTGTTATTTATCAAATTCCTTACAAATTACACATATTGTTTCATCTTTGGGGGATTGATTTTTCAGCCCTGGTGTACAAGGTTTTTAAAAACTTGTCGCTACCTATGCTACGGCTACCTCCTGGTCGTGTTCCTTCGTAGTCGACCCGAGGTGCTGCTGTATTTTGTCTTGAAATGCTATTGTATTTCTTAAGGTAATTAAGTTAATCAAGAATTATAACAAATAACTTGTAGTGCAATGGCCCTTTAGATGCCAGAAACACAGGAACGAGAAAAAGAGACCCATCGAATTCCGCTTCTCCTGAGTCTCTCGATCACCATAGGACAGGGACTGTGTAAAATATAGAACTCGATGCAGTGGACTGTATAGAATGTAACCGTTCTGATTCAAGGTTACCAATCTACTGACTGCTCGCTAGCGGCGGGGAAGGGAAGAGAAGTCGGGGGCATTGAGCGTTAGTTCGTTCAAGGTATATCATATATAAGTCCCAAACAACTCGTGTTGTACATAATACCCGGAAAAAACACAGATACTGGTGCTGAAACTAGGTCAACTGCCTTCTTTAGGTTTCGGGAATGCAGTCTGACACTCTTCTGATGACCGCATCTATGGATTGCTTCGACGTGCTTCGCTATCTACTTCTTCATAATGATGTCGATCAACTATGTTCTATATTCAAAATTATTCTCACAGATTCGAAGACTGCTTTAGTTTAAAAATATTGATTGAATTGTTGTTGTAGTGTGACATAACCGGACACAAATAAATTGTACGTAGGATGCCTCGCTATTTGATTACATTAGTAACGTTAAATGAGCTGCCTAATAATTGTTTACTCACTACGCACTACGCACTACGCACTACGCACTACGCACTACGCACTACGCACTACGCACTACGCACTACGCACTACGCACTACGCACTACGCACTACGCACTACGCACTACGCACTACGCACTACGCACTACGCACTACGCACTACGCACTACGCACTAACGCACTACGCACTACGCACTACGCACTACGCACTACGCACTACGCACTACGCACTACGCACTACGCACTACGCACTACGCACTACGCACTACGCACTACGCACTACGCACTACGCACTACGCACTACGCACTACGCACTACGCACTACGCACTACGCACTACGCACTAACGAAATGAACCTACACAGTAGTTACTCACAATTTGAACTAATAACAAATATTGTTACATCGCGTTTAAGAAGAGATATTTCCACTCACGTGTGCGCGATAAACCACCGTTTGATATTAGCTTATAACAAAGCACTTCTAAGATAAACAGTTTACAAAGTATTTAACGAGCCAATAAACAAAAACAGGAAGATGTCAAGGCAGTACTTTGGTGAAGACAACTCACCGAGCACCTTGGAAAAATCATTTAGTCATCAGTTTAAAAAATAAAAATTTGCGCAGTTGTCTCAGACATATTATCATACCACCCCTACATAGAACATGTTTTACTATATCGTAAAAAATATTTATAAATTCAGTAAAATAAATAAAATAAAATCTCCTCGGCGGAGAACCGAATCATTTACTAATTCATTGAAATGGGAAAATAGACGATTACAAATATCTTAAGCTCTTTATAAATAATCTATCTTATAATTAAGCTTATCAACTATTTTTCGAATAAAATTCAAAATAACTATTAAAATTTATGTTAAAACTGAGTAAATAATAATGTGCATCAAAATATAAATCATTCTAAAAATAAATAAATTCTAATATTTTAAATATCAGCATTATATATTAATTTGACATCACAGTCTATTCTAGCGTTAGCTATATATATAGTGTAGTTCTGGTGCAAGATTACTATTCTCTTTAGCATTGATTTGTAATCAAATTCAAGTATAACTGTTCTAAGGTTTTTGGTGAAACTGTGGAATTCCAAGATTATTTTGTAAATTGAGTCAAACTCTGTTTTATTCCACTACATAGTTTTAGTTGTAACATAGTTGATCTATAATATTGATAATGGGAAGATGTTGTGTAATAAAACAGAGTTTGACTCAATTTACAAAATATTTAATTATATTTTCTATAACTTTCCGTGCAATATTTTAAGAGTGAAAATAATATTACTGTATTTATATTATTTTATATTTTTACGGCCGCATAAAATTATAAATATTAACTATAATAAGCAGTTCATGTTTGATATTTGAAAAAAGTACTATTATTTTAATTAACAGATTCATTTGTACGACTTTAGGCAAAAATTTGGTAACTTCTTAAGCGTATAAGTTTTTGGGTTTTCCCGCGTTAATCTAATTTGACGGCAGACATTTCAGGACACAACATTTACTTTCATGGGACGTATATTTTTAAACAGATGAGACGTTCATTTCCACCTCGTGTCAGACGTTTATAGGTAAAGGTCAGAACTCAGCACATAATTCAATTGTAATGAATGCTCACTTCACATTCAACCCTATGCTGTCTTTCGAGACGAGTCTCCGAGATATATCTCAATCGTGTACTCGCGCTATTAGAGTAAGCACATAATACAATAGCGTGCTCTATTGCGTACTATTCAGGGTAGGTACTATCTTGTAAGCGCCGGTTCAGTTTGCTTGGCGGAATTATTCGCTGTAAAAATAAGAACAATGGGTGACTAGTATTCTTCATTTTACAGCGAAAATGCTTTTTATATGCATTTCCGTAAAAATATTATCACGACGCAACTTTCGGAAAATTTCAAAACACTTTCTTCGAACGCGACTAGAAGATCCCTAAACTATCCAACAGCCATCCTGGTCCAAGACCAATATTAATTAAAACGAAAAAAAGAAAAAAGTAAAATAAAAAAAATATTTTTAAACACCGAGTTATAAAATAAAATTCAAGAAATATCCTTTCCTTTCAAACACATACGAATTGTTCCGTATTCGCAAAACACACGTTTAGTGGGTTCGTAATATCGGGCGCGACAAATATTGTTGCCACATGCCCGCGTCCAAATTTTCTTCCCATAACCTATTCTAATGCTCACTCAGCACTGTAAAATGTGACTTTGACGCCACCAGACGTCAACTGGATCAATATTTGTTTTGTTTGATTTCGACAACGCCATATCATTCGCATTGTGGACCGTTGCATGTGTGATCATAGTGTTTATTGTTTGTATGTGAACATTGACATCGTCGTCTTCAGTCGGGAGCGGAGATCGTCTCCATGCGCGTGCAACCATTGCGTGATTTCGACGGCGGCGGCAGGGATTGAAAATTTTCCAGTATCAAAGCGACGTTATAAGTAGAATGTTTCTACTACCTTCGAGGAAAGTGACTACCCTCGCGGGGGCTGGCGCTGTTTGTCTCCGTCCATCCCCGAAGAGCCAGTAGGGACGAGTAGGGGGCACTAAAACGGACGCAGTTTCACTCGACAAAGCATTTTCACGTTTATAACAATTTAACGTTCCGCTTCTCGAGCCGAGACTTGTATTTTTGAGAAGATTGTGGACGGAAACCGCTCAGCTTTCACTTTCATAAACTTTGCGACCGTCCGACCGATGAAGTTTGCGATGTTCAGCGGGAAAGTTGTAATATTGTTAAGTCAGTACTCGTTCGTGTCGGGTGGTCGGGTGCGCCTTCTGACGGCCGCTGCTGCAGCTCGGCCGGGGTGATGACCTTTCACATTCGATACTTTTAATTCGTAATAATGATGTTTTTCCTATCGATGTTAAATAAATTTACTAGTATTTTTTTTCTTCTTCTCGATTACATACCTATATATTCATTTTAATTTTATTTTTTGCCAAACTGCATGGCTATTTATTTATTTATACTTTAAGCCGGAATCGCTTTGAGAGTTGTTCGTCTACCAAAGTGTATCTTGAAAGTACGAATACAGATTGGGTTTTGATTAGTCAATAAGTACCGAAGCAGTGTATGAATGATGTTTGTACTGTGAAAATATGACTAACTTGCTGGTCTCCACTAGGCCAGCGTCTTAACCACTAGACCAACAAGCTACTTGTTGCTATAGAGGTATATATTTTATTCTGAAGATTAAAAAATATATGTGTAATATTGAAATGTGATTTTGAATGTAACCTACATTAAATTTGATACAATTATTTCCGTAATAATTGAAATCTGCCTATTGTTAAAACGTGGTTTACAGAACAGAGCTCGAAGCCGTTTCATTTTTCCCGGTCGGCTTTAGTCATTTTGGTAAAAAACGGCCTTTTAAATTGTACAATTTGTTGAATACATGGAGATGTTTAATGAATATTTTCCCAAGCCCTGTTTGAAATTTAAATGGTTAAGTAAACATCATAAATAAATATTTCTTTTGATGTAACAGAAGTGAGTTATTCAAATAATACTGATATTCTCAGAACGCAATTTAAGAGCCATTATTTGTAATCACGGATTTTGAAAGTCATTTTCTAAAGGAAAAATAATATGTAGAAGTATGATAAAGCGTAGTTTCAAATCTCCCTTGATGCCACGCAGATGTTACATTAGTATAATGTTACTTACAATTGTGGTTTATTCTCTTCGAGAGTTACATTCAAAAATGGATTGATCCATAAGGATTAGTTATAAACACGGCTTACTCCACCCGTTTCTTTCAGAGTCGGCTTGATCCAAACATTAACTATAAATATCTTACTCAATCATAATTAAATTATTATGTATTTTCTTTGTTTATTACATAAAATATGATTAGTTATCAATTGATTATGAAATATTGAAATCAGTAATCATTTTGGCATTATAGCCAAGTTTGCAAATAATAGCATCAATTCCATGCTGCTTTTGATGCCTTTGCTCATTGCTAGCTACTGATAGTTGCTAGATGCTGATTATTGCTATTGATAATTGCTTGATGCTGATTATTGCCAGCCGCTACTTTTTGTTAGCTATGGATAATTGCTAGATGCTGATTATTGTCAGCCGCTACTTTTTGTTAGCTATGGATAATTGCTAGATGCTGATTATTGCCAGCCGCTATTTGTTGCTACCTACGGATAGTAGCTAGATGCTGATTATTGCCAGTCGCTACTTGTTGCTAGCTGCTAGATGTTGCTTCTGCTGTCACCAACTTGTGAATGTGCAGATGTTTAACGACTTAATTTGCATCTATATTATATATTTAGATATTGTAAAATTAAATTAAAAAAGAAAATAAAGGTAAAAAATAAAAATTTATTTTAGAAGGAAAGAAATCGACACGGTTAACATTAGAATACAAATAAATTTTAAGCTATGATGGCTTGATTTTTTTTAAAATTTAAAAATAAATCATATTTTTATCAAACTAAAATAGAAGAATAAATTCCATGTTAAGGTTATATTTAATTATACAGTGACAAGTAAAGAATTGAAATGTTTGCACATATTAAATTTACTGGCGATGCCGTGTGTAATGTACAACAAATACGATTACTTTTGTACCTAATGCGTACTACCCGTACTGAAGGACATGATAACTAGGTAGGTATGTAATACTATTTTCTGTATTCTGTATGTCTGATGTTTGGGTTATACAACGGAAGTGTTTAAACCATTTTACAAACTCTACAGAATTGTCTAAATAACATTCTTCAGTTCAAATCAAAAGCGCAGACTATTGTAGCTGAACTTTTTAATGAGTCGTTACGAGCGGAGCCATTCAAGTAGTTCCGCGATTTTAAGATCGAGTAAAAGTACCGACGGAAAACCATGAAGATATAATTTTATCGGTCCTTTCTTCAAAGACACGAATCAAATATTTGAACGCGCGGTGAACTCTTTTATTATTTGACGCCTTAATGTTTTCATCCTCTCGATTGTGTGCGCAGCAGCCTGCCTCAGCAGCCCGCGTACTAGCGGACTTGTGTAGGTCCATTTGTTGACTTTTCAAAATTGACTTCTGCCTCGTTTGTTCGCGCCCTCGCCTTTGTTTTTTCAGAAGTTCCGCGCCGCCGGGAGTGGGTTAGCATCCATATTTCTTCATGTATACTGAATTGGAAGTCCGCACCGGCACAGAAGTGCATACTCGTACTTACATCAGGGAATATGATGGAGTGATGTATGTATATTTATATGTTTTATTTCACCTATTTTTTACGCTATTCCCTGTGAGATTAAGATCTGTTTTAAAAAATCTTATTTTTATTATTAATATTCTTCTTCTTCTTCATGTTGTGAAAGTCAATTTAAATGGGTTGCACATTTCCATGAATCATTGCTAAACTCTGAGTATCCCACCGGGCTACGTTTGTTCAATGAGAAGCATTGTACGGGTGAACTCGTGGATATCATATTAAGAACGCAGACTCAATTTGTACTGTCATAGATTCAAAATGAAACTAAGCACATATGTGCAAGATAAGTTCTACTAAAAATGGAAAATATTTATACGCTACAATATAAACATGATCAAAATTTACCTTTAGATGAAAAACCATAATATGAATTGAAAAAAACTTAATTTTTATAAAATATTAATTTCGTTTATTTTAAATAGCTACCTACTACTTTTTTGATAAAAAAATTATAATTTTCATCAAAAATAAGAGATCAGTAACGATATAATAATTTATTATTTAAATCATAGAGATAGAAATTGTTTTCGCTTTTAAAATATTTTATTATAATAAAAGCTATATTTAAGAGAATACATTCTTATTGTGAAGTTGTAATTATTCAGAACATAGGTCTGTGATATTTTAAATATGGATTAAATATATTAATTAGAAAGATATACATATAAAATCAATTTTATCGAAAAATATAGTTGTCGCACGCGGCTTAGTGCGTACTGTCAAAATATATCCAATATTAGCCATTCGATTCGTAACACATTTCGCATTAACCAGTTTTGGATTAGAGCTATCAAATATTCCGGAACTTTTCCGAGTAGTCATAAAAAAGACGCCACTTCTCCTTCGAGCTAATCAACAATCTCCAATTCTGATACCTGGAAATGTTGCTTTTTATTCTACCATATGTCTTATCGAGATTGGAGCTACTCAGGGACGTAACTAAAAAAATTGGGCATATAAGATACGAGAATATTATGTATTAACAAAATTGGTCTCTTGTCACCTATAATATTCAGACTTTCATGAAAAAAACAAGTGTTTTAAACTGAAAAAGTTCTTACTTCGCTTTGCGACAATTTTAAGTTTGCAGAGACGGTCGGATCCCTAACCCGATAAATTTGTAATATATGAGAGACATGATTTATCAAATTTTTAATCCCCTTTTTCACTGTGGTAGATTTTAAAATGATTAAGGTTGGGAAAAGTATCAATACTCGTACAAAAATCGATATCAAAAAGTATTGCGATAGCCTTGATCACCTCCTGTGTCGTCTCATCGTCTCCACGCCTGCACTTCTGCTGGAAGGAACTCCTTCATCCACCAAGGGTCCCATTCTGCGGGCCATCCCTTCATCATCTCTCGCTCTCCGGACCTATGTGCAGGTTCACCTATCTAGATACCTAAATTGTGATTCTCAGTGTACGTTATGATGTATTTATTAAGCTATTCTTATCTATACATGTAATTCACCTTGTGTAATCAGCTCCGCTGATTTGAAGTAAAATCCGCCCAGCGGAGCTGACCAGTGATAATATCGCAGTAATAATATTGATTATGGACATGGAGACCTAACCTCACTTGAACTAATATACATTACAGTTAAATTTGCGCTTTTGAGTAATCTGAACACCCGCATTTCTTTGTTCTATTTGTTGTTTCATGTCAAGCATCCTTGTGAACCGATACTTTGATTTAAATAATTCTGTTGTACCTTCCTGTGTCGCTGTATTGAATAAATATTTACTGTCCATAGAATCTTTACATCTTTCATTGAAGTGTTCTCCTCGAAATTGACTCTGGTTTCGTCTGCCCACATTGAGAGTCCGTGCTCATTTCCAGCTAGCCGGAGCAACGGATTAGTATAAATATCTGTATAAGAAATACTACAGGGTAGAAATAGGCCTCTTACTACAACAGGGTAGAAATAGGTTCCATGGCTTGTCGCCACATTTCTTAATCTATCCTTACATTAGTACACCATAAGAGTAATAACAGGTAATCATTATAAAGTGTATTATAATAGGAAACTTTTAACTGTGTGTTCCTATCTTCCAAAGGTTATATTATTTAGTAAGAAACTCCTTTGATCTTCTCGCCGGTTCTTGATATGATCCGGCAGTTTGTTGAAGAGTCACGGAGTGGTGATTTCTGTTGATCTGTCTCCGTAGAAGTAGTTGGCTATTGGCATATTGAGTTACCTATTTATTATCTGACGATTTCTATGGATATTTTACAAGTATCTTTTCGTCTTAATAATGCTAAATTTTTTATTTTTTTGTATTAATATATTTATTTGACAGGAAGAACTTCGCAGTATTTAAATAGGCATCGTTTCTGCTTCGGGCTCTTAATTCATCGGGAAAAAATATTTTTAGGAGTCTTGTTTGCATATTAAATATTTTCTCAGTGTATATTTTGTGTGTTCCTCCCCAAGGTAGTATTGCACATGATATAATTGCTTCGGCTAAGCTTATATACGATATTACAACATTTAGTAAATCTGGATTTTGACAAATATCTTTTAACTCTGAATTGCTGCAAATAAGCCTGCAAATAACCTGGCTGATTAACTCTGACCAGTATTAACTAAACGATAATTAAAACTAAAATGATGTGTATAAATTAGAAATTCTATTTTTAAGCCTCATAATTTCCTTTAGTGAACTGACTAATTGGACCTAAATAACACGGTGGTTCAGCAATTTTCTCAACTTACACAAACGTTCCAATTAACATTATTTCCACTTTTTACTCAACCCCTCCTCCTCCCACCGCGTAATAACAAGTTTACAAAAAGCAATTAAGAGGTTCAAATGAATCTGACAATTTGTTAACAAACTTATGACTTATCTGCGATGACAGAGAACAAAATGTTTTCTCCTTTTGTGCCCCGGGAGGGATGTATTTGCGGACCTTATCTCCCCTCCCCGATTCAAATAGCTCGTGTGACAGTTAAATATGAAAAGAAAATAAAGCCTCCAAGTCGAGAAGCCATAAAGAATGGGATTTTTTATATTGTTAACGATGATAACACGGCGATAAAAATAATGGCCCCTGCTAATGCTCGTCTGGGACGCAGGACCGGCTCCACATTTCTCAGATATTCAATTATCTGGAGTTTTGCATCACAAAAAGAGCCTCGCACCCGATTGCGCCACATTTTTCTCTTTGTAAAACTTTTAGCGATCTAAATCAAGCGCCATAAATATTTTAAAAAAATATGTTAGATATTCAAAAAATTTGTTTTTGATGTAAACATTGTAGCTCGCGCCCCTCAATATTTCCTTACTAGAGTAAGATCAGAAGAAATGACCGAACATGACGAGTACATATTTACTTTATATAACTAACTTTTGACACTTTCTAGAAATACTAAGTATGTATTATTTATTTGAGAATTCATTATCTACCTACAAGTTTTAATGGATAAAAATGATACACACCTGGTATCTATACTTACACAAAGAATAATGAAATATTAAAATGTCAATGTTTAGTGATTAAAGTACTCGGGTTGGAGCCTCTCAGGAGAGTAGCAAGTTATTTCATAGCGCAAGCGTTTAGCTTAGTTGGAAAATAGTAAGAATATTGATGTGACGCTTAATCCGTTCACGCATCTCTTTTTAAAAATAAAGAAATACAATGTTATTCCATACTTTATTCCCGGTGACGCATGTGTGACACACACACACACACACACACACACACACACACGCGCGCGCGAGATTACATACATACAGTACTTATTATATTCATTCGATTTTACGTTTATTCATTCTGTTCGGTTTCAAATCTTTCGAGAAATTGCGATTCACTCAAATGTGTTGTCAATTTAAGTATTTTTCCTTCAATTCGACAGATCGTGTTTGAGATCGGTGATATCCATATTCATATTTGTTACACACACTCACCGCATTAGTTGGTAAGGCAGGGAAGCAAATTTCTACTTACCGATTATCCATTGAAGTTTTAAATAAATGGAAATGTCAGATTATCTCAAAAGTCATTATCAGAATACATTTTTTAAATGTTACAATATATAATACAATATGTTATGGACCCGTATCCAGGGATGAGATTTTTTACTCGAGACAATCTGAGTCAGGGATTATGATTCCACGAGATTCTTCGGAGACGACACTCGGCTTTCAGTCTATTGTATGCGGAACGAGTCTCGGAGATTCGCCGTTTTCGCTTAACTTCGTGATTGTTATACGACAATCATCTAATCTTCCCAGCAGCTGTTAAAAGAGAATCAATGTTTTCATTCCTTTTACAATAAGTAATTTTAGGTATCTACGGTTCTAGGTGACGTTTGTGTGCAAGTGTAAAGTCTCGCCGTTCAATCGAACGGGTTTGCGTTTTTGTCTATTTTTACCAATCTTAACCTAATATATAGTTTATTTCCATGTCAAAATCTCAACACGAGTAGATACTCGGTACTGAGATTTATCTCATCTTCATATCTGAAGCATAATTCCGTTCAAGAAATACCGAGTTCAAAAAGTTCCGATCTACTCGACGTCCACGGTTACGTTATCACGCAGTGAGCTGTAAATTTTGCGCAAGACTTTATTTTCGAAGACCTGCAACCTGGGTTCCCACGCCGTAGTGAGAGACAAAACTTCACACTTATTCGTGTATACGGTGCACCGTGTACAATGTATATAATATAATGTGAGGGATTTAAAAGGCCAAAATAATACTTTATACCGCGGGAATTCCATCTTAAGAAAGTTATATAATAAAAACACATATTCTTAGGTACTGCATGACGGCCTATCTATATCACGTCAGCCGAGAATGTGCCTATATAAGGACACGGTAAATATTTTAGGAGCAGTTCTCTCGAATAAATCCAACATGAAACAGCGTGAGTTTTTATTTACGGAATACATTCTGGAATCTCAATACATAACCTTCACGCATCTTTAAATTAAAATTTTGAAACAACCAGAACATCCGTATTTTATGCCGATATTTATTTCTCGTTGGATATAATTGTTCATTGTTACATTCGTTCCAGATTTGAACTGCTCCGTCGATTGTAAAGCTCGCGTTGTTTGAGCAACACTGATCTCTAGTTCCACCCCTTTGTCGTGTGCAGAGCTAATTCTATTTCTCGGTTCGCGCGAAGGACTATCCACGGACCCGACGTCTGGGATGAGTAACGCGAAATGTTTTCCTAGACTGACTACCCCGTCCGCATGATAAGCCAGGGCGGCCCTGCGTCTCCACTTGTTTGTCGTGAAAATAGCAAATTAAAAGCCGGCGGGGACGAATAAAAAGTGCAATAAAAATGGATCTCCATTCAGGGAGCGATAACGGAACACATTCCGGCACCGGGGCTCTCCTTAATGGGATGTTTACACTCCTGATCCAGGAGGCTTTACTTCACTTCTCCAGCTCCTGGCAGTCCCGCTTGTCGAGAGACACTTTATCGTTTCGGTCCGGGCCGACGATGTCGTGAAACCTTTTCCGTTTATTCATGCGCACGGCTGTTACAAAATTCGAATATTATTTTAAATTATAGGGGTCGTTTATATATTATTATACGCCCCTACTAAATGAATTTTGGTTATTTATTTACTTTTTATTTTGTAACATAAATAGTACATATAAAAAATAAAGGTAATTGCTTTACTAGGCATAGTATGTTCTAAAGCAATTGCTTATACAGTTTTTAAAAGTTGTAAATGTTAAGAGGTTAAGTATGAGTGAGTTATAAAAAGATATTGAAAAAAGTTATGAAAATATTATTTTTAGTAATATACAACAGTCGGTGACAAGAATGTGTGGGTAATTAGGTTAGCACAAATAACAAATTTTTCATTCTACTTTCTACCCACATCAAGCAACCACTTTGTTATTTTTGGTTTGAAGTCATTAATCACTTTAGACCCTTTAAGGTCTAGTGGCAATTTATTAAATATTCTCGGAGTACAAAATAAGAAAGTACGTTGAGCGAATTTTGTATTAAATTTTGGCACTGAGTAGTATCCTAAGGCTTTACTTCTGGTTTCCTTTGGATGGAAGTAAAGTTAATTTTTTCTTAAAAAATAGGTTTAAGATTGTTCTGGTAAACAATTGTTTTATATCCAAAACTTGAAAGGATTTAAAGAGTTCTTCAGAGTTATGTCTTGTTTGTTACTCTAATGACCCATTTCTGAGCCTTAATTAGAGGATCCGTTGAAGTAAGAGCTGCACCACCCCATGCACATATTGAGTAATTGATTAAACTCTGACAAAGTGAATAGTATACCATTTTTAATAAAGTAATATTCATGAAGCTGCGTAAAATTTTGAATATGTAAATTAATATTCTCACTTTGGAGTTTACTCGATCGATATCCCATCACAAATTTTCATCAAATGTTAATCCGAGATAAATTATTTCACTCGATTTTTCAATGATGTCACAGTTACATATTCATTTGAGTCCGAAATGCATGCATGTATTCTAATAGTATTTGGGACGACACGGTTCTCTTGTGTTAAGTGTTAGAAAGTGATTGCCTAGAGTACTTTTGATTTCTGCAGTGGCTAGTTCTGCCCTTTGAAATGTTTCATCCCACGTATCACCATTTATAATGATTGCAGTATCATCAGCATAACTAATTTTAATTCCATACTCCAAAGTTTTATTTAAAAATTCATTGATATATATTCTAAAGAGTATCGGACCGAGTGTGCTACCTTGAGGCACTCCATATTTAATATACATTGAACCACTGTGGGTGCCATTAATTTCTACAGTTTGTTTCCTATTTTTATTATACTTTTTGAACAAATTCAAGCAACTGCCTGTGATACCAATATATTTGAGCTTATTTAAAAGCAAATAGTGTGATATACTCGTAGTATCAAAAGCCTTCGATAAGTCTAGAAAGATGCCTAGTACTTTACGTCCCTTATCCATGTTTGTGGTAGTGAGTTTAACTAGTTTTGCAATAGAATCTTCAGTTCCCATATTGGTTCTGTAATCATATTGATTTTCAGATAAAACTTTATTTGTCTCAAGATATTCCATAAGTCTTTTTTTTACTGCTTTTTCCAGTAATTTTTCAAAACAGCTAAGCAGAGAAATCGGTCTGTAGTTGATTATATTTGTTTTATCTCCACTCTTGTAAATAGGTTTGATAACTGCTTCTTTTAAATGTGATGGTACTATTCTTGTTTCTAGGTTAAGGTTAAATATATGTAGCAGAAGTTTCAAAATAAAGTCTTTGATTTCTTTCACTGTGAAACTGGATATCTTATCGTGTCCCACTGCGCAGTTTGTACGTAGAGATGAAATTAGAGTGGACAATTCACTTGAAGGAGTTAGGTAAAATTTCAAACTATGTGGTGTGTGTTGAAAAATTGTATTTCCAGTTAGGTGTGTTTTATCGAAGTTTTTGGATTTAAGAATGCTATCTGCTAGTCTGGGATCCAAGTTGGTAAAGTGATCAACAAATTCATCAGCGATGAGTTTAGGATTCTCTTTGACAGACAGCAAATTATTCTTTACTTTAATATTAGCTATGGCCGAATAATTGTGTTTATTTTTATGCGTGTAGTCATTGATGATCTGCCATATTTTTTTGGAATCCATTTTGGCTTCTTTAATTTTTTTTCGTAATAAGCTTCATTTTGATCTTGAGTAAAAATTTATACTTATGTCTAAACTTTTTGTAAGCATTTATGAGATTTATGTCATTTGGGTATTTTTTAACTTTCATATGCATTTTGTTTCGTTTGTGGATACTATTTATTAGACCTGGAGTTATCCAATCTTTAAGATTATTACATCTATGACGTGTATTATGCTGTACATATTTGAATTCAGTATTGTTCGTAAGATAAGTGTTTAGTGCGTGGGTAAACTTTTTCATAACCTCATTTGTATCATGTGTTGTTAAAGTAGATGTCCAAGTCTCACTTTTTAGATCTTCTTTTAGTTTGTTGTATATTTATATAATATTATAATAATGTATATTTTCTTGAGATAACCAGTTGGACCAGGTATATAATTTAAGGTTTTCAATTTATTGTCTTTGCTTTTTAGATTTATAAGCGTTGGGTAATGATCAATAATTGTGGAAAGTAAAACAAATGTTTCAAAAGGTTTTTTAATCTAAACAGGTTTGATGCTGGAGACGAAGCCAAATGATGCTAACATAGATAGGTAGTGGTTAGCCTGTGGATGTACGTTGTCAATGATATTAATATTGAGGTCACCGGCAGTGACATGTTCATTTATATTTTTCGAAATATCGAGGATTGTAGAAATAGATGCCAAAAAAGGTGTCATGTTGTATTCAGATGGAGATCTATAGATTCCAAGGATGCAATGTTTGTTTAGAATTGCTCGTAGACAATTAGTTTGTTTAATGTGTACTTCATCTACGGTGTAATTTATATAATCATTATTATATATAATGACACCATCATTTTGTTTATTATTAATTTTGGTATAATACAGTTCATAACTTTCAATTTCGTGAAAAAGCGAATTTATTGTTTATCCAGCATTCAGTTAATATATTTACGTCAAACTTGATTTTTAAGCCATTAAGGAGAATTATAAGTTCATCAAATTTTTTTTGGTAGTTTTTGATATTTAGGTTCAAAATTTTTAAGCCAGAAGATGGAGAATTATTGCTGAACCTACTGTCAACTGTTTTAGTTGGGTTCATGTTATGATAGTCATTATTGTCGATTTCTACAGCCATTTACGATTTTTATTGGATAGGTTGACCATTTAAGTTAGGAGCTTTGATTCATACCTTGCTTTAGGATATTATTCTCTATGTCCTCTTCAGTTCTAATAAATATAGTTTTAGCTTCATCGTCTCGTTTTGCGAAAAATTTTCCATTTTTATGCCACGCATATTTAAAGCTGTGATTTTTGGCAGCAGTTTTGGCTCTCCATAGTTAATCTTTTAAAAAGGGGGACATACCCTCATTAATATATATTCTATTTTCTCCATGGCCTACTATTTCCGATGATGTGATTATCTTCTTTCTGTTACAGGTTATTTGATCTCGTTTGTGTAGGTCTCTCAATCTAACTGAGATAATCGGTATGCCACTTTGTCGTTTTGTGTGAATCCTTTTTGCAGCTTGAATTTCGTGTAATTGTAGAGGGATATCAAGTACCTCGGCAACTTTTAAAACTATGTTTTCAATTTTGTATGCGACTTCAGTTATTTAAATATCATTGTTGTAATGTTTTTATTTCAGTTCTGAAAGTCTAACACGTAAATTCCTTATTAAAATATCTTTGCAGCTCAGTTCTTGTTTAAGACTCTCCAATTCATTACCCAGTTTCGGCAGTGAAGTCAGTTTTTGCAGAATTTCATCGTATTGTTGAGATACAAAGTTTTACGCTTTGACCACTTTTGCCTTCTCCAATTCCAGTTTTTTAAACATCTCGGTTTTAAGTTCTTCCATTTTTTTTCAAAACTTTTTGTGATTTTTTGCAGAAAATCATCCTCATATTTCGAGTTTGCAAGATTAGTTGAGTTTTATTATATTGACTTCTAGTTAACATGTTAGACAAATGTTGGTAAATTTCAAAAACTTTAGTTTATTTTAGAACACGGACTTTAGTCTTAAAGGGTTATTGATAAAATAGAGTGACAGATGTGCACACAACTGACTTTTAAGCGCGCCCGCGGTTAGTGTTATAAATAACAATTTTGATATTAAAATTAATTTGAAAGGATACGCGATAATTTATAATTAAAATAAAAATAAATTTATTTATTTTTAAAAATTGTTCGCCGTTCTTTGAAATTATTATACAATGAAATTTTTACAAAAATTATTACGGAGATTTAGCACAGCGTATTAATTAACACGATATTTTCATTATTTGCTTAGCTAATTATTATTATTATTTATCATTTGTAAGACTCTGTAACTGGTGCGATATAAAAGATAACCGATATATCCGATTTTTGCTTAGTGTGGCTTTTCTCCTTCAGTCAGTGCGACCTTATCTGCCCTTATTGTCGCGCAGCCTATTCGGAGGGTTTTCCCAGTTTGCTTTCTTCAATTCGGTTTCTCTGTATTGTAATTTACTCCTATCGCACAAGGAGTAAGAGCGATTTCCGTTTTCTCGGCTTTTTGGGAGGAAACCTCCGATAGCACCGTGCCGTAACACCGCGCCAGTAGCACTGCCGTATAGCACTATCTAGGGCGAGGGTCGCGAATCTGATTTGATACGCACTGTGGGAGCTTCTCGTAACGGGGTTCTATTTCCCTTGTGTTCTCAGTTAATTGCGCGCAGTGCGAACCGAGAATTTTGGTACATTTGATCGGTCGCATGAAAGCAGCCGTGAAATTAGCAAACAATGCAGAGAAAATGCGATTGGTGTACAAAAACAATGTTAGACTGAATCAAGAACGAACGCTTCAAACCGGAGTTCAATTAGGATAGGTTTCTGCATTTTTAATTGGATTAAGTTTAATGTGACTGAGGAGACAATTTAGAGAAAGATTTAAGATGTTGTTACAGAAGCCAAAAAGTCTCCTTTATTCCTAATACATCTCTGTAAACGAGAGCCAAAAAATAATTCCGGTTGCACTTAGAGACGAGTGAGGAAGGAATATGGAACTAGCAATATGGAATAGAAGGGTGAAGACACCTCTGATATCTACTTGTCATCTGGAAATTTCTTCACTGAACACAAACACTACATTGATTCTTGTAATGATACATTTTCGACACATTCATTATATATTTTTTATTTTACATATATTAATTAATTTTAATAAAATAACATCTCAACAGTACGAAAAAAACTGGCTATTTATTTTTATAATTTTCGTGATTAACTTTGTGGAAATGTATTGTATAATAATTAACTGTTAAAAAAGTTTTAACAAAATTTTTAACTTTAAATTTTTTTTATTTAGTTATTAAAATAAAACACACTGTCGTTTATTTCACACTATACTTTTATTAAAAAAATAAAACGTTTTCAACGCTTAGTGCGTTTTCTTCAGTAACAAACAAAATCTCAAAACGAGAAGATAGATTATCGACTACATGGTGGTGAAGGTTTGCGAGCGGTGTTGGGGAGAGGGGGGGTTTCAGTGAAAAATACGTTTTAATTTTTTAATTAAAGTATAGTATGAATTAAGGCAACGTTGTGTTTTATTTTAATAATTGATTTTTTTCAAAAAGTAAAAATTTTTGTTAAAGTTTTTAAAGTGTTACATAGATAAAAGTTTTAAAAAGTAGCCAGGACAACACTAAGGTGATATCTATTACACCCCAGTTAATTGTTAACTTCGTTAGAAATTTATTTGTAATATGTGTTCACTTCTGATGCTTAAAAATGTATAGATATTTTATGTCAGCTTATCTTATTTATAAGAACATATTATTATTGTGAAATTGCAGTTTTCCAGAATATAGTTTTGTAGTATTTTTAATACAAATTAAATGAATAAACTAGAAATATATACAAAAAAAATCAATTTATCTGATAAATATTTTAGTAGCGTGTTTCCCAAGGTAGAAAAAGATCCAGGTTCGAATCCGGGTAGGAATTAAAATATTTTTTCGATAAATAGATTTTTTCCGTATATCTTTCTAGTTGATTAATTTACCTTGTATTTATATATCTTAAATTATTTATCGGTGACATTGAAACACGTTTCACAGCTATCAACCATCTCATACCACCATCCGATTTGAATCATCAAATTGAGATCCAGCCTACCTCGCTTAATATACATTTAAATCCCTCGGGGAGTAAAACCAGTGAAGCCTTTTACAGATTTTCAATGCCCGGGTTCACATTTTTGAAACATTACCGGTTGTTGTTTAATTATTCCTAAGTTCTGGATGCTCAATTCTACGCAATAATTCTTCCTCTAAACATTCCAGTCGGTCTTTGTATATCAAGATAATAGATTTATGTCCTGATAATTAATAAATGTTTATATTTGACGTCACGGTGATACTTTTATGCACGGCTCATTAATGAAAATTCGGCTCAATAACTTCCAAGTCCTCCAAAGAGCAGAGAACCTTGCGTACAAGAGTAGAACCAGGTTTGAATAGAGCGATCTGAGGTAGATGGGTAGTTTTAAGTGGGAGAAAAGTACGAGTGTGACACAAAAGTACATGCATCGAGCGATATATTTTATTTTAGTTATCATACGGTCTATAACCAGCTAGCTTACTCCAGATTTAGCCAGGTAGAATACTATCGTGAGTGGTCCAAACGTGGCGTACCGAACGTAACATTGGCTGGCACCCGGACTGCTCACGATAACTTCGGAATAAGCCAGATAGAGCCAGCTATTTGCAGTAATGACTGGCGAGTCCGGTGTAGGTATTTCTTCCTGGTTGATAAAGTAAATACTATAAAAAATATTTTTTACGGCTCAAGTTGCGATGTCCTCTTTGGGTGAAAATTTGCGCAAGACCAAAAATTCTTCAAGTAGATTTTTCATCTGTGTGTGAAAAGAGTGGATATTTCCCGTGATATTGAATCCTGGAGGTACACTACCATTTTGAACTTTCTTTCTCTAGGAACAATATAAACAGAGTTATTTGAAGGTTTTAAAAATACGCTTTCTGTTGCTAACGAAGTAATAATTTTCCTGTTGCTTGTCCAACTTTGCTACCGGGTGCAGTCAGTCGCTGGCTATAGCAGGCATCGGTGGGAGATAAATCACGAGCCGAACGTCGGTCGGGCCGCATTAAACGTTAATGCTACATTCCATACTTACACGGGATTTGTCAGGAGACCCGGCTGAACTATGATTAGTGCGGAGACATAACGACTTCCAAGATTAACCAATCCGGATCACCGGCAGGGCCTTTCGTGGTCCCGTTCTAGAGACATGTCCAAAGTTCAATTTCAAGTTCCCAGTGGTGAGCGATTGCGATAATACGTGGTATATCAATATGATTCTTCTTTTTTGTTAGTATCAACATTTGGAGGTTAGTTGCAAGATGACTGCTTTGCTTCAGAAGTATATGAATCTTATTTTTATTTTATTCTTTTCATGTTCTTAATATACGTATATACTATACATTATAAACATTCTTTGAAATATACAAAAAAGGCGAACAAGCTTCATAATGTAAGAAATGTTCACTGTATCCTTAACTAGACCGAAGACTGTACTAAAGGAGACAGGTTCATCCGTTGTCTATCATACAAATATGAAAACCATTATTATTATTATTATTATTAATATATATATATATATATTTTTTATCTAAACCAAAAATATTAGGAATGAAGTAAACAGGGTTTTAAAGAATTCTAATAACATAATAAATAAGTAAAATACTCTCGCTATCCAATGATTGAAACACTATGCAAAACAAAAAAATGAATATAAATAAATGATGTTCTGTTCATGTGATCATTTCCATGAATCTTTGCTCAGTTTCCTTTCTGCCGACACCCTATAATAACCAGCTCCGGTGTTTGAGTTTGTCCATCGAGAATTGTACCGTGCGTACTATTTGAGTATAAGTAGACTGAAAAGCAACTCACAGTACGCATTGAATGTATTTTGCATATTCACAAAAGTTGCTTAACTTGAATGTTTATTTATTTTAAAGTCGGAGTGCGAAACAAATGCAGCTGATGTGACAGGAGGATCGGAGGCAATTAGGTACCTACCGCATCGTTAAGTGCGTTTAGGAATGGCAGCAGGCGTCTACCACAAAAACTATACTGACCTCAACCAGATGTGGTCCGAATCGTAAAGCACCAAGTCTCGGTTCCGGGATGCCCTCACAGCTGACTCTAGGGTCACTCGAGCCAGATGCAACGTAGTTATTCACAGTAATGGCACACTTCAAACTCTTCTTCATCCTAAAGCTGTTCCCAAGAAAGTTTTTGAATTTTGAAGTTTTGAAATTTTTTACGAAATAGGTTTTACGAATACACTACATAGCAAAAGAAAAGCATAAAGCCAAATCCATATATGGCGTTGTATCAAAATGAGAAGACAATCCACTGCCAATGAAGAGATATTTTTCAAAGGCTGGACGGCAAAGTGGTGGAAAAATTGAATCGTTACGTCATAGAATGAATGAATAGCCAGCAATAGCGTTGTTTTGTAATACTCGCTGAATTGTTTACGCCTAACCATATTCTATGGAATTGTGAGATACTTGGAGATGCACGTGAACGTATGATTAGTGGATTGACTGGATTTAGACATCACCCGCCCAGGAATGCAGACCTAATCAGTAATGGGACGAATCTTTTTTTTGAGGAATTTATTCAGGTATGGGTGATTCGTTGGAGCTCCTTAGGTTGGTAGTCAGGCCGGCCTGTATGGGTGGGACTCCATCTACGCACCTACCTCTCATTCTCCATGCCTCGTGTTTTTGCAACTCCGTTAGTCTATCCGTGTAAGTGTGACTCAATCATTTTGTGTCTCGTCCACTGTCCCCCTTTTGGTAGTGTTTTTGATGAATTGATTCCTGAGTGTCTGCCTTGAACAACTGCACCTTAATTTTGCATCTGCATGTAATACTATGTTTCTTATGGATTTATGTAATATGATTTTTTATGAATAAAAGACAGCACTTAAAGACGCTGGAGAATTAAAAAAAAAAAATTGCTAATAACCATCTTGAATTTTAAAATGTAATTAAATTAAAGTCGCGTATTTTTTATTAGCCTTGATGAGTTGGCCCGACAAGAAAGCCCTAGCTTCTAAACTGGTCCCGGGAAAGGGTGCCCTCTCCCCCTCCAGCTGTTCTTTCTTCTATGTATTCTTCATCATTCTGATCCACGTATTGAAATAACTAACTACATAAATTTAATAAAATCTTCAACGATGATTCCATTTTATTAAAAAAACCTTGTTCTTATATAAAACATATTATATTATTAAGTACTCGGTACATTTTTAAATTTTCTATGATAAAATTCCTAAAAATGAACGCATCTTCACATATAATTATTGAAAGTAATTTAGTTTTCGTTGAAGGCGACAGAATAAAAAAAAAGGAATATATGGTTTATTGTGGATTTTAAGCGACCCATTTTAAAATTGTAATGCAATAATATTATAAAATATTTATTGGAACACGCTCTCTTCGAGGAATATTGGTATCTCGATGAGAAAGAGATAAAATGATCACGTCAGAAGAGCAATGCGTTCATTGGTTCAACACATCTCTTTCTATTCCTTTACTATTACGTGTAATAGTAATGTTGTGCCATGTAATATTCAGTAGCAGTTAGTGGCGACGAACACGGTGTTGAGAATTGTTAAGAATCGCAGTCGCAGGTCACTGCCGTCGGGTCTAATCGCTTATCAGCATACGGGGCTTAATGCGTAGGAAACACCGCCCCCGATTGGCTGGGATGGTGTGACGTCACGGGGATGGCGGTCGCCATGCCGACGGGGGTTTCCGAATCCGGAAACAGAATCCCCGTCCGGAAGCCGTCCACGGTCGGCGAACAGCGAAAACTTTTATGAAAAGGGATATTTTTCGTGTAGAAATAAAAATTTGGATGGGGGAATCGATTTAAGGCTTTCGTAAGGAACGTCAGCGCTTCTTTTGACGTTTTCCGGAGTCGCGAAACAACTTGTTCCTGTTTTCTGCCGCGATTTTTCTTTGTTAACAAAGTCACCAAGGCATCAGCGACGCAACTCTTCGAACATGAAACTCTTTCGCGTGAATTCTGCAGTCCTAGTTTGACTTGAATAACTCTATTATAAAAATTCCCCTCTCGACGTCGGATCCGCTTACAAATCGATACGCAATATAAACAAGAAAGATATTAAAAAGGCACTTCATTCGATTTGTGCCGTCTAGCGTACAGATAGTCCAATGAAAGCTTAACTTGCTGTTTTTAAAAAAAAAATTAACTTTTGATGTAAACAATACAATTTTCCTCTTTAGTTACTTTTGTATACTAAATGATGCTTTGCTTAATTATTTTAAAGTGAGTCGCCGAGATGGTCTGCTCGTGTGAAGAGCGTGAGTATGAGCGGAAGAATGGTGAACGAATTATACGAGGCGAGTGTTAAGGGCATCAGGAGCAGAAGGGGTCTCATCAGATCAACCGAGTCCTGGAGGACGACCCTCAAACATGAGAGGATGTATGAAAGTGGACGAAGCAAGAGCGGTGTGCTCAGAAAAAAGAGTATAGCATTCTATTCTCTCTGCTTACTGGTAAGTTTTTAACGACCTCATTGTGTACTATTTACTCGCATTATTAATTTCTGTACCGAAATAACGTTTTTAATCTAATAATTTAGAAAGTTCTTTATACTCTGCCTTCGGACTGATATTTGCAATCAGGGAAAAATAAATTTTCATAAACGAATTAAATTTGATATATTGTTACTACCGAGTCATTTTATATTCATAGTAAAATATCACTTGCATCTCTTGTACAATTCAATCGGATAGAGATTCACCCAATGTGACAAGTGCTTAAACTCCGTCCTAGGATGGGCGCCAAAAACGTACATGAGATGGTTGGTGTGACAGTGATGGCAACACGATCTGCACGTCTAGTTTGCATTTGTTACCATCTTTCCAATGCGTGACTATTTTTGCTGTCTTGCTCTATCTATATCGCTTACCGCTTTTTCTGAACTATATCGCCTTTCATATTAATGAAACATTATAAACCAAGCACCACAAACACTTTTCAATATAACCAAAGTCAAATGAAACGTCAAGAAAATCAAATAAATATTATATATTAATTACCGACACAAAATTTAAATAACCCGTTTTGTAAAATCCATATTAATTTCCATTTTAATAAAATAAATCTTTGCAAGTATTATTTACACTTTAATTTCTTTTTATTTGTAACACGACAGACATTAGTACTTTAGGATTGAATGTATACGATCGGAAGGAACACTGTATGTGCACTGTTCACAGGCAACGCTGGTCGATAAACCTTTCTCCTGGCGCGGCTCGGAGCCGAGTGGGCCTGCTGCCCGCTGGCATTTAGCGAAACATGTTTCCACGTTATTCGATTGTTTCTCGATTTGGACATCTAAATTGGCCACCCGGTCCGTGCGGGGTGACCGAATTCTAATTTAGATGTACGGCGCGAGCGAGCCGCAACCTTTGGTACATATTTTTTATGGGCTATTGTTTTGCGGGAGCCATTACTCTCCCCGGTACGGGAGCCCTCCTCCGTAAGCTAGACTTACTGTCTTCCATTAAAGCTCGGAATTAGGAAATTGTACATAGCGAGGTTGGCTGTGCAGGGACCCCACCCTCCACATTCCTCCAACTAATGCCGACTGCGGGAGGATTAGTTGGATGATAACTAATGTAGGAATGCGAAAACTTTTCTGATATTGATGTAACTATCTACACAATATATTTATGAGATTTTCTCAATGTATTTCGGTACTGTCATTCAGCCTCGTTGTTAATATAATATATGTTATATTGAGTGCCATCTGTTTCAAATTTAGCTCAATTGCACTCTGGAACCCTGATACTAATATTGTTACTCCACCCAAATTCATTCGATACGTGATATAACTGAATACTCCAAGAAAATGAAATGGAAATAAGAAGGTTACACCGCTAGGAGGACGGAAAATCGTTGGACGACGAATACAGTTAGCATAATTACATCTAGCTAGGCTGTCGAAATCATCTCATTATGGCAGTGAATAACAGTGGGAGACTCTTGGGGAGGCCTTCATCCAGTTGTGGATAGAAAACAAGTGATGACGATGATTGAATTAGTGTACACCCGTAACATCCATGATCATGCATGTCAGGTGGGTAAGTATCGAAGGTTAAGGCAATGGACGGTTCTATTCAGATAATATCCATGGACCATCTTTCAACATAACGTCCCTCTCTTCACGATCGTCGCCATATTCTATTAAAAATATTGACTCCACCAGTTGGATAAATCCAGGATAATGTTGCCAGCCACCCCATCCCGCGAGGGCTGGGAGCTGGGAGGATACGTGACATAATAAATCCTTTGGGTATTTTCAAGAATTCTCTCATTCCAGACGTCGCTCACTGGTGTAAGTGATCCCGAATAATCCCAGAGAAGCACATGCTAATATCTTTAATGGATTTTCTATCTCCGCATTATTTAATACACAATTGTTATTTCAAAATGCTGCTACTAAAATATATAATAAGATTGAATAATTTATACAGCTCCATTTTCATGAAAATTTCTTCTCAGGGGCGCGTTTTGTTGAAAGGATTAAACCACAATAGTTAAAACATTTTTTAGGTCCTTAAAAAGCCTGCATTAATTTTATAAATTAAATCATATTTTATATTATGTTGTGTGGGTTGTTTCATTTAAATATTTAAACAAGGGTACAGCGACGTGAAATAGGTATTTGTGGCGCGTGTCGTTTTAGCAGGAAGTTTTCAACTTCGCTTGGAATGCAACCAACAATACGATGAATTAACAAACAACTGCAGTTGAATGGTCGTGCCATAGATGTCACTTATTAATTACAAAACAACATTATTAATTAAATTAGTAAATTCAATTGTAATAATGAGAGAACATTTTAAATATTATTAAAGCGACACTAATGATAATTAAATACTAATTAAATGTATTAATTAGAAAGATACATATAAAATTAATTTTATCGAAAAATATTGTTGTTGCTACCGGGATTCGAATCCGGATCTCTTCCAATCCGGGGAACGTGCATTAACCGTTTTTTTATGAAAATGTGGGTTTTTAGTTTTCATTTATATCTGAAGTCATACACTAGATTTAACTTTTTTTAAAACTATAACTTAGATAACACCTTTACACTTATTTAAAACTAATAAACTGAATCCCATAATTAATACCAAGTATTTTCCGCGTGCCACAAATTTTCTTTTTATGAAAAATTCTTGTATAAACGAAATATATTTTTATATAATCTTGAAGCCAAGATTACGGAGACAAATCTCAATTCAGACAAAATGTAAAAAATTTAGTGTTATAAACCATTAAATTTGCATGACGTATCACCAATTTTTGCCGTTTTTATGATACTTTGTTTTAGTGAAAATATTCGTTTTTAAATAATATATACTATTTATTCACATGTTTTGAGGCTTGAGTTACAAATTAAAACTAAGTTTTATATCAAAAACACAATAATAAACATCGAATTTCAATGTTTAATTGTTTTAAAATTTCGTGGTACGGGTTGCCGTTGTCCATCAGCAGAATTCTTGAAGATGCACCTTTGTAGTCCTGTCCGCGCGCGGTTAGGCTTCGATCAGTTGGCTTTTCTATAGATCTATGAGCAAATTAAACGCTTCCAGGAAGTTGTCTCATATTATCGGCTGCTCCGAGTCTGCAATAATGAATTTCCATTGAAAGGCTCTGCATAGTTCCAAATTGACGGTGAGTTTAACAATGCCATACGTTTTGATCGGTGTACCGTTTGCGGCAAACAGTACTATTGTTTAATTATTAGCAGGATCATTAGGAGAGAGGATAGAGTGCCAAACTTATCTGTCCTGACACACAATTCTCGCCTCATCCACATTAATACATGTTCTCATACAAGCTCGCCGTTTATTGAGACTTCTGACAGGAACAGGAGCATTCTCCAGTTCCAGTACCTAGTTTACTTGCTCGTGCAAAGTTTTATTATTTTCTATTACTAAATTGTGGTACTTTCAGTAAAACAATGATGATGAATTATAAAATAGTTTGTCCTTTTTCTTTTCACCAAATTGGATTATTTTTTCTCAGGAACGCTTTCAGTTTAAATCGTTTTGATGGAATCGAAAAATAATAAATGGATTATTTATTAGAATTAACGTTATATTCAAAATATAAAATACTTTATCAATGAATGCAAAAACTTGATCATTTATTTTCCATATTTATATATTTATACAAAAAATATTACTAACGAGCGTGCCAAACATTATTTATAGAAAATTACATAAAGATATTACAAACATAAACAAATTAAAAACACACTTTAAATAATTGAGTTAATCGTGTCGTAAAACTATCTTAGATTTTGGTCAATTTGGTCATTTATTACACTTTTTATAGTTGAATACACTTCCACTGCTTGTTATAGAACTAATGCATTTTCTTTCTTTCAGGTAAGTAGAATTCGGTGCTGACTCCCGACACGCACCACCACCGGATAGATAGGGTAAGGAATAAAACCTTTCAAACTTGGGTCGCCGGTAACTTCCTCGCTTTTGTTAGATGTACTTTCATTCGGAAATTAAATACTCTAACCGTAAGTCAATGTTCCACCGATATAATATACTGTTGCAATTTATTTTGATGCTCAGTCTCGCCCGGTTCTCTTAGCGACCGATCAAGTTAGGTATATTTTCATTACATAAGAGTTTTCAGATCGCATTGAATTCATTTACCTACTTGGAGAGGATAAATTAATATCTACCTATTAAAGTATATTTCCTTGACATAAAGTTATTGTAAAATGCTGAACTTTGAAAGAATTTTGAAGAAAGAACCTTAAAAATGACAATAATTGAATAAAATAAGAAGATGGCTTTCAAATAATGGAACGACAAATGTATTTATTTGAAAAGTGTCGTCAATACACTGTTTTGTGGTATAGCATAATCGGTTAATGCACGTTACAGAAGGAAGAGATCCAGGTTCGAATCCCAGTAGCAACAACAATATTTTTCTATTTTTGTAGAAAGCGATCACTTGTGGTTTAACATATTATATTAAATAAAATAACAATAATTTTGTATGAAACCATGAAATTTATTATACGTCAATCGATTTCACTTATCTCAAGCTTCATCAGGACGTATTTAAAACTTGAAGCTTGAGATGAGCGAAATCGGTTGACGTATAATAAATTTTGTGGTTTCATACATTACATTTCATGACATTCATTACATTACATTACATTTCATGGTTATTGTTCATTTATTGAATACAATATTTTTCGATAAGATTAATTTTGTATGTATATATTTCTAATGAATATATTTAATTTGTATTAAAACATATATTACAGACCGTGTGTTCTGAATAATTTCAACTTCACAATAAGAATGTGTTCATAATAATACTTGAATAAACCAATTTGATGTATCATATCTTCGTCAGGATGGAATTTGGGCTAACTTAATCAAATTGGTTTACATAGTTATTTTGAATAATGAATAGAATTATAGTAATTAGTAAGTTTTAAATGAAAAGTATTTCGAAAAAAGCGTTTTCCTTCATCAAGATGATTAAAAAAAACTAAACTTAAAAATTTAAATTATTGTCAAATGTTAAAAAAAAAAATTCTAATATTAAAAATATTATTTAAGAAATAATTCTAGTATCTACTTGATTGCATAGTATGTAATTAGTACGATGATGAAAGGTGTGAGAAAATAATCTTTATGATTCGAAATGACTGGAAACATTTTTAAGATCAGATAATTTTATTAAAAATGACTGACTACAATACTTTGCAGTAAATATTTAAAATATAAATAATTTTCTTCATCGACAAAATTAACGTTATAATCATCAAACATATATTAAATTAAAGAATTATTTAAAACGATCCAAATTAGCTGAAAATGATAGATGACGATTTGATATAGGAGAGATTAGTCAGGGTTATTTAGTCGGGGCTGATTTGTTATACTTTACGAAATATTTATGTTCCTGTCTTGAAAAAAGATGGAATAGATCCGAAAACACGTGCTAGTGACGGCGTGTCTCACGGCGCGACGGATTGTTTCGTAAATATCGCCTCAATAACCTACTTAATAATATATTAAAAATTTGCAGATTTATAGCCGTGTCGTCACTAACGCAATAAAGATCAAAGCCAAGAAAGCAACGCGTCTAGTCAAGTCCTGGGAGTTGGGTCCGAGTCGAGAGTTACTTCGGGTCTGTGCGGGGTATTAAATAAATGTTCTCGTTTATGATGTCCGGGTGCAGTGCAGTGCAGTGCAGTGCAGTGCAATAACACTCTTGTTGGAATTTCAAAACTGACTTAATTTAATAATAACTAATATATTTTTATTTATTATCTTTGTTTTATTAACCACTAAAATGAGTTTAAATACATCTACCAGTTTCGAAAAATACCATTTTCTTCTTCAGGATGTCATAACTAACTAAAACATATATTGTTTCTTTGACAGAATCTATTTTTCTTTTTTTTTTAAAATAGATTTTTTAAAAATAGATTCTGTCAAAGAAACAATATATGTTTTAGTTAGTTATGACATCCTGAAGAAGAAAATGGTATTTTTCGAAACTGGTAGATGTATTTAAACTCATTTTAGTGGTTAATAAAACAAAGATAATAAATAAAAATATGAATCTTAAGATTATGTGGTTAACCACAAAGATAACATTGCTGATTTTAAAAGTATAACTAATATAGCTTACGATGAGAGGTCCTGTTGCCAGGGAGACCGGACGGCTCTCTCTATAACCATTAATTGAGGGAATGTGACACGACTCGAGCCTGATTGTATGTATGTGTACACTCAGTGGCGTAGCTACAAAAATTGAGCCCCAATGTAAAATGAAAAAAGGAGCTACCAATAATATAGGGAGTAAAAATAAGTACATAACACGCAGATTTATTTATAAAAAAATGCTAACAAAATTTGTCTCAAATAATTTTCATACTTTCATGACAAAAAAACTAAATGTGTTTTCAGATATTTTTATGCAATTAAATAATTTTATTTAATACAATGGTCTGGTCCGTAACCCAACATTTTAGCGGAGAACTAATGCACGAGTATACATCTACAGTGTTTTCACGTGGTTTTGTAATATAATTTTAAATTTGATATAATTCCATTTTTGTTGAGGTGGAATTTATAAATGATTAGTCCATATTAGCGCTGGAAATAGTATCGATACCAAAAGTACTGATTTTCTTATTTTGTCTTCTTTTTTGTATTATATTCACTTTATTGATTTTAATATATGATCGTCCAATACGGATCAGTGACATTAAGAATTCAGGGTGTTGAAATGAGTTATTTCCAAGTGAGAAGATCCGATATCAGGGAAACTACTTTTACATACAGAATAATCTCAATTAAGTTGGTTTGGACACATTTTGCGAATGCCAGAAGAATGACTACCAAGATGAAGGTGGCGAATGGCCTCAGACTAAGCGGGGAAAAACAGCTACAAAAACTGTATGTATAATGATTCGGTTTTGATTGGACAACAAAAAACTTAGGTCCCCGACCATCCAAGGATTAGGGGACGAAAACGATAAGTACCCTTTGACATTTGCATTAGTGATAGTAAAATCGTTATTTAAACCGTTATTGTATTCGATTGTAACCACGATTGATAACTGATTAACGTAATTCATCGAGCAATGACTAGAAAGTAGGCCTCCGACAGTAAAATCTTATTAACCAATCATCGTTAAATCTCAGTTACCAATCATCGATACAATCACAGTCACGTAACGGTTTATCATCACTAATTTGTACCTCACTACATTGTATTGATCACAAATGTACAGCAATCTATTAATAAAGCTCGGACTCATCTTATAAAGAAATATGAAATTTTGCTAAGAGTCAGCACCTAAATCACATGGTGTGGCAGTTCACTATTTAGTTTTCTGGTTGGCTCGCTTCCTAGATATGTGGTAACAATGTAAATGATCAGTATCTGATCAGGTACATCAATTTATTACTATAGTACGATCGATGCACGCTTCGTAGTAATGTATTGTATTGAATGGGAGGTCAAACACTTTCTTTACCTTCTTGCGCCTCCATTAGCATTCAGGTAGTGCGACTGTCGAGGTGTGGACCAAACAAATGCCACATCATCGCATTGACACGATTTAAGCCGAGTTCACCTGTTCTAGGGCACCTCCGTGCGGGCGGTGCGGGGGGTGCCGGGGTGCGGGGGGCCGCGCAAACCTTAATGGCTCACGGAATGATGACATCATTCTTAGAGACGTTGATCCGGAGATAAACTCTAAACTGATCGAGAGATCAACTCGAGATTGGTAGTCAGAGACATAAACTGAAAACCGTGTACTTGACAGCGAGTTAATTTGACGTGCGCACAAACGTCACGTAAATCCATACATACCTACATCTACTCATTCTGAAAATCAGATAAACAGAAGAAATTAAATTACATACATTTATTCCGTTTAAGCTGTTGCTGGGGATATTCAACTGATGAACAGAACATCAGTGGACAGTGGACTGATACTTGACGTTTGACGACCAGTAAAGACAAGTGTGAAGTGAGAAATGAGACGGCGAATCTCTGAGACATGGTATATACACGGGAACTAAGAAGCAGAGAGTTGCCTTTAAAGAATCTTATGAGAACAAAATCGAGCGACCGTTAGCTTAATTAAATATATTGATGTGTATTATTTTCATTAATGTTTATGAAATAATAGTCCATAGAATTATTAATATTTTTATATAAAAACACATTAATATCCTAGGCGTTGCGAATGCATTATAATATTTGGAAACCCTGGTAAGAAGTGATCAAATCTCTAACATATTCATGGGGACCCCTCAGTAATTAACCACTAGGTTCATTCTGCAGATGTGTTAATTTAGCAACTGGTGCCAACCTCTTTATGATTATGATGAGTGAACTGTTGTTACGAAGCTGTCGCGGAATCTGCCTCTCTTCTGCCTCTCTCTCAGAAGGAGTAAAACCAAACACATTATGAATGTTGTGAGGAATACTTGAATCACCCAGAAATAATAACTAATCTACTGTCTGCGATGTGGACTTGTTGACTCTGAAGGCGAAAGATACGTGCAGTGCATATCGTAGATAACCAGATGTTTCCATTCTGCAGGATCGGTAGATCGATAATAGACAGGCAATCAAAATTAATATTAAGCTTTTTTGGACTTCTTGCGAGAATAGATGACAACTCGGTGAATCTTGTTGCGGTGAGCTACTTGAAAGGACGGAGAAGAAGAGAAAGATCCACCACACAAAGACTCCAGACAAATGCTCTTCGACAGCTCTCAAATTTGCGGGAAACCGAGAAAACTTGTTATCACGAGGCCGGGAGTTCACGATGATCGCGGGGAGGGATGCTGCGAGGGACCGAGTCGACTATTAATTACCTTATTTTTAGATTATTTTAATAAGTTGTAACCTTATCAACAAACTGCGCACAAATATTGGGATGTGTTTTTTTAATTTATCATTTTGTTCTCCCATGTAAAGCTTTTTGGACTGATCTACCGCGCGCCTGCGACCTATCTGGCCGAAGTCACGGATGCAAAGGTTCTGAAATGTTGGCCAGAGAGGTCGGAGACACACGGCAAAATAGTACTAATACTAATATTCTGATCGGTCATGAAATATTGAAAACATTTTTAAAGACACCGGCCTAGTGATCTAGTGGTCGGGGGTTCGAGCCTCGTTCCGAGAGACCATCGAGTTAGTCCAATTTTCGTAGCACAAGGGTTTAGCTTAGTTTGAGAATAGTAAGAATATTTGTGTTCTGTGTATGCCTATCTATTCTTTAAAAAAGGATAATTATTTTGTTATTATTATATTTCTCTCGCACCTGGTGACGGTAATTTGCGATTGTACCACAAAAATTCGCGAGATATAAACCCGTTTACTAATCTAGAAGGCCGCACTGTTCCATCTGCTCTTTCGTTCTACTCTGACTTCCTTCCATCCTGCGGGCGTCGTGTGAAGCAGTCGGGAATTAACAATGATCTTGTTTTGATGGCGATCACGCTCTTAAAGCTTCGTGGCGATAAAAATGGTCGCAAAAACAAAATACTAAGAGTTTGATGGCTTCTCATCCAGTTAGGGGCTGTGATTTCAGTCCAGGCAGGGTTAGTCAAAAATCAGCACACTCTGTTTTGTAGCATCATCCATGCACCAAAGTTGTATTTAATGATTCCATATTGTATTTATTCTCTCATTCTGTCTAGTAAGGTCTCTGTATTAGGTTGGTGGACCTGCGTGTTCTGGCATTACATTTCTACTTTAGTGGTTGCATATTTCAGATGTGTATATTGTCCATTGAAACAATTTTTGATAGCAAATATGTGAAATTTTTGTTAAGGGCGAGCTTTCATTTTTTCATAACAAGTTTAATATTAATTCATATTGTGGATAAAATATCCATGAAATATATTATTTATTAAAACATTGAAAATAGGCAAATTGAATAGTTTATTACAATACTAATTTTTAATATTATGTCAATTTGTATCTTGCCTTTAAGATTATAAGAAAATATATCAGCGGAAAATACATCTAATGGTCTTTTTTATAATGCTTGTATTGACTTAATTATGCCATATAACTTTCAATTTATTAGTTTTCAATGAGTATAGATATAAATGAATAATAAAAACCAACATTTACGTAAAACACGCGAAAATTTGAATTATCATTGAAAGTGACGCCTTAACCACTTGTGAATAAACTGTGCTAGTGTGGCATCGAAAATGTTCTGCTATTGATGAAAATGATGAATTGAAAGTTTTAGTGGAAGAAAAAACGCAAAAAATAACCAAATCATCTTGTTTCATGACTTTCACCTCTTCGGGTATTTTTTTAAGCATTTATCTGTTGATATTCGTGGGCTTTAATCTGTAGTGGTTTTGAGAGTATTTATCTTTGGATATTTTTGTGGATATTTGTAGATATTTTTGTAGGCATTTTTCCTGAAAACTAATGTAGTCATTTTTCGGTGAGTATTTTTAGGTATTTATCAGTGGATATTTTTGGGAGCATTTTTCAGTGGATATTTTTAGGCACGATTTTTTTTTCGATAATTATTTACATAATTAAATAACGGAAAAGCAGCCGAAAATGCCTTTAAAGAGTTCTAGGCTTCTACAGGCTAGATAATCACGCAATTCATTGACGAAACTAGGAAAAATCAAAAAGCTCTTAATTTGATTAATAAAGTTAATTTGCTCTAAAGTTATATTGAACTGAGTGTAAAGGAGTAATATAATAACACATGGTTTTTTGTATCCAGATTCTGTGGTTAGTGAGACTTCCACTTTACTCGCTCAACTATTAGTATACATGTACATCCTTAAAGATCTATTAGTTATCCATGGATGAAGCCACACATCTACCTGCACCTTGGCCACCTTCATAGCAATCTTCATTTTGTTGACTGCGGCTCGGAGTAGCTCGGGTGAGCTGCGTCCAGAGTCTTCCCTTTCCTGTTTATTGTTCATTTTTTCTCGTATGATCAATTATGTCATCTCGTATTGTCTTTTTGCACACACCTACGTACAATTAAAATATCGTTCCTATAATTATGCGGAAGAGGACTGCCGGCGGGCCAGGCGACGGACCAGGCAGCGGACCGATCCTGAACCAGCCCTGCACCTCGTCAAAGTTCCGAGACACTCGAAAGGGGGAGGTGGAAATCAAATGATATCGTAAAAATGTTATTTCATCTCTTAATGCCTCTGGTAGGTGTCGCCTCGGGCGCCTCGTGCTCGAGGATGTTATTTACGGCGCGTCCTCGCAGAAACTAGACACATTTCATAAATCTTTATTTTTCTTGTATTAAAACGTTTCCTTTCTTTTAATAATCGTCTCTTATTCTTATTATGAAAGTGGAATTGTTTCACCGGTCGATGGAATCGACAGCGCAGCGATAAATCATCTCGCGATAGTTCGCCATTTTCGAGTCTCGCTTAGATTAACAAATCTATTCATTTATTAAACTTTACTTTTAGACACTTTTATCTTATTTTTAAATATCAGCTGGTTTTAGAGCAACCGCTCTTTTGAGAGGGTTGAATATAACTAGTTTTACATATTAAATTTATTATTTTTCGTTTTTTAAATGTTTGTCCAGTGTCATCATCTCGAGGTGCAAATCTGTGTCCGAATCTTTATTTTATTTAAAATGACATTACCACTATAAACGTGAAGCGAAAATATGTTGACACCCTAAATATAAATGAGATATTTTGAATAAGTTTTATTATGCCCTAACAATGGACTGGCCGGCATTAAAAAGCAATCCCAGTCGGTCCAAATAAAACAATTTTAGTTTGGTGTCATTTTCAAAGGCATCACTTTTTGTAATTGGATAATGGTGGTTTTGCTTCTAAACATACGGATTTTGCTTTACGTGCTCTTGGGGGCCAAAGTAGCATCAGTTGGCTCATTCAACTTCTGATATAAATTAATATAAAAAACTTAAATTTTTATAAAAAAAGCGGAAATATGAATTATTTTTGAAAGGGAATCCTTAAGTAGTTTATGCATAGATTATTATTTAAATAAAAATAAAATTAAGCCATCGGCGTAGGAGGACCGACTTGAGGTACATACAAAAAGTTCCGAATAATTTTTGCATTATTAATATCTTGAACATAACTCGGTACGTACAATATTATACGTTTATTGTTTCAGAAGAAAAGAAAAGTTCTAAAGTTTTATTATTTAGAATTATATAACGCATAATTTATATTCATGTACATATTAATACCCTTTTTTTATTAATTGTGAAGTTACCATTTTTTAGAACATAGTTCCTGGTAATAGATAGCTTTAACAATTAAGCTACAATTAAAAAGTCGTCACGTGTCATCTGCATACGTCTCCAAGTGAGACATCTATTTTTTCACATTGGAGACTACCATCTTTTTACTTAATGTATACTCCTTATTCTAGGTTGTTAAGATGGTTTGGGCACGTGGAACGTATGAGTAAGATGAGTTTGATAAAGAAAATAGTTTGGAGTATTTAAGGCAAAAGGAACACAGGCCTTGGCGTAATCAGTTAAATCCGATATTAAAGAAGCCTCAACAACCGACGAGTGTAGATGAAAATATGTAATAGTGGCATTTTATCCTCTCTGCATACTCCTGCAGTAAAATGATGTGAAGTTTGTTAAAAGTTGATTGCCTTGAAATTGCCTTGTGCAGTGGTAATATTTAATAAGGATTGTAAAAAAATACAAAAACTGAAAAATGGGCTCATATATTAGTATATTGTTTACGTAAGGTATTGCGCATATACCATCCGTACGTCAATAATTTAAAATGTTCTTTTTTATATTGCTTAATTTACTTATGTCACAAAAATGTAATAGTTTTTATTGTTATGCAATACTAACAGGTATACATATAATCCAATAAGTCTTGTCCTCAATGTCGGGTCATTATTTGAAGTATCTAATCATTGAGTTACTTTTTCATCACTGTAATCGCTTCAAAACTTGAAAGTCGTAGAATTCAGTGTAATATATTCTCTCAAATGACAAATAAATAATGCAGCAAGTAGCGAGATATAATGGACCACACGAAAATGATAGATCCGATGGAAATTTCTCCTAAGTCTATATCCTTTCTCAGGAAAATAAATAATTTTATATCTCTTTTAATTTGACCTTTCAATATTAGCCGAAGATCCCCATAATATTTAGCGCTACAATGTATTTCCTTCCTTTGTGAATTCGCGAAAGTGCGCTCGAGCGTGTAAAGTATAATTCGAACCATCTTCTATCAGCTGTCCGCAGGAAGGGATGACTGCGAGGGGTGAGGGGCGGGTAGGGAGGCGGAGGCGGAGGCGGAGAAGCTCCACGTCTTTTAGGACAATCTTCAGGACCATTACTTCCATTGTTTAAGTTCTCGATCCCCGGTGAATCCATTTTCTTTTGATATCAAATATAAATGGACAATAATGTAATAGGCATACACGGTATTTATCATTCTATTCACGAGAGATTCTCAATTCCTAACAAGAAATGAGAAGTCGACAGAGAGATGTCCAATATAATTACACGAAATATTTGTCAGCTGTTTTGGGAATATTCTAATGGGTGTAATAATTCACCAATTTTGACGGTTCAAGGGACACAAACAAAAGGCGACTCCATTGTTCGAGTTAAGTGATGTGAAAGCTCACAAACCTTCACGATGAAAGCTCACAAACCTTCACGATGAAAGCTCACAAACCTTCACGATGAAAGCTCACAAACCTTCACGATGAAAGCTCACAAACCTTCACGATGAAAGCTCACAAACCTTCACGATGAAAGCTCACAAACCTTCACGATGAAAGCTCACAAACCTTCACGATGAAAGCTCACAAACCTTCACGATGAAAGCTCACAAACCTTCACGATGAAAGCTCACAAACCTTCACGATGAAAGCTCACAAACCTTCACGATGAAAGCTCACAAACCTTCACGATGAAAGCTCACAAACCTTCACGATGAAAGCTCACAAACCTTCACGATGAAAGCTCACAAACCTTCACGATGAAAGCTCACAAACCTTCACGATGAAAGCTCACAAACCTTCACGATGAAAGCTCACAAACCTTCACGATGAAAGCTCACAAACCTTCACGATGAAAGCTCACAAACCTTCACGATGAAAGCTCACAAACCTTCACGATGAAAGCTCACAAACCTTCACGATGAAAGCTCACAAACCTTCACGATGAAAGCTCACAAACCTTCACGATGAAAGCTCACAAACCTTCACGATGAAAGCTCACAAACCTTCACGATGAAAGCTCACAAACCTTCACGATGAAAGCTCACAAACCTTCACGATGAAAGCTCACAAACCTTCACGATGAAAGCTCACAAACCTTCACGATGAAAGCTCACAAACCTTCACGATGAAAGCTCACAAACCTTCACGATGAAAGCTCACAAACCTTCACGATGAAAGCTCACAAACCTTCACGATGAAAGCTCACAAACCTTCACGATGAAAGCTCACAAACCTTCACGATGAAAGCTCACAAACCTTCACGATGAAAGCTCACAAACCTTCACGATGAAAGCTCACAAACCTTCACGATGAAAGCTCACAAACTTTCACGATGAAAGCTCACAAACCTTCACGATGAAAGCTCACAAACCTTCACGATGAAAGCTCACAAACCTTCACGATGAAAGCTCACAAACCTTCACGATGAAAGCTCACAAACCTTCACGATGAAAGCTCACAAACCTTCACGATGAAAGCTCACAAACCTTCATAATGAAACGTTTTTACTTATTAATTATTAGTCAAGACTTCGGCTGTACGACCGTCGACCTAGAATTTGGATCCGTCCCATTAAAGTATATAAATATTTACAAAATAATTACATATTTTTTTATAAAGTCACTTTTCTTAAAATGTAAATTCTGTAATGGCAAAAATAGTTCTGAAAAATGAAACGGCTGCACTATAACCGTATGAAATCGCTTGACCGATCTCTCGCCAACCCTTCCTCGAAAGCCTTCGCAAGCCCACCCTTGATGTTCGGTAAAATGCTAATTTAATTATTTAAAAACCTGCAGAAATTTCTTTATGAAACACCAGAGACGGAGTTTATCCTTTTTTATAATAACGCGCTGAATAAATTTCACGAAAGCGGGGAGAGATTTTTTACTTTCACACTGTCTAGAGTTCGGAGAGACGGTGAACAGAGAGACCGGAGACTCTGAGCGGCGCCACCGGGCTCTTTGTAATAGCGGATCTCATGTGAGGAGATTGTGCAAGTGGCGGTGGCCGCGGCAGCGGGGATCGACATACAAAACAGGGATATTTTAGAAGGAATAATCCTTTATCCATAAGGATAGAAGAATCGGTGCCCCTCGAAAACTTCTTGCTAAATTTGCAGACATCAGAATTAAATATCAACTATTGGAAAACAAAAAAAAAGATTGACCCGACTACAATCAAAGGTCTGGGATGCGAAAAACTTTATATAAGTGAAATATTGTGCCCGTACTATAAAGAGCCGCTGTGGAAAGTAAAATAAAAAATTAAGGAAAATAATTTCACGTTTGTGTGGTTTTAAAATGAAAAAATCGTGGTTAAAAAGGCACCTGAGAATAGAGTTATTTACACTCGTCCAAAAACAATGGAATTGTTGTTTATATTAAAAATGAACTTCATTGTTCTGTATCGGAATTCATTATTCAGGATGCTAACAGCTTACGTGTAAATTATAGTAATAATACATGTATTCTGGTAATTTACCACTCTCCGTCAATATATCATATTTCACCGTTTCTAAGGTCGCTTAATGACTACCTACCTCACTTATCTGATAAAAAAAAACATTGTCTTAATCGGTGACATTGATATTAACATCATGACCAATGGTCATCCGCAAAGGCTTGATTATATCGATATGTTAGCATACCACGGGTTTATGAGTACTGTTAATAGTCCTACGAGAGTTATACTCTAAATCCTGCATCGACCACATTATGATCAAAACTAAGAACTGTATTAAATCGCTTGCATATGAATTAACAATGACTGATCACTACTCTACTATGGTCTCATTACACACAGTCTCGGTGCACTCACCCAAACATATTGATTCATACCTTTGTTAATGAAAGTCCACTATAAAATTGTTTTTTATATACACCTTTATATAAAGTAATAAATGTTATTTCTATCTAGTACTTGTAATATTAATTCATTGTACAATGCTCGCCTCGACACAGAATTTCTCTAGTGAGACGGGCACAGTCCAAACATAGATAAATAAATAAAAGAAGATGAGGATGGATGCGGATCCAGCGCAGAAGCGGAGACAATCTCCGGTGAATGTCTGCCTCTCGATTACCCCTCGCGACAGAGTTATATGACGCGATAGTGACGTCAAACAGTCTAAATTCAATAATGAATTAGTTATAGTATATTGAATGTATATTATAATTTTTAAGCTATTGTTAAGTCTGACAATTTTTTGCATTTTTCAAACAATTTGTGATTAGTTCTTATTGAAAACTTCACCTTCTACTATTTGATTTGCTTAACAGACTAGGTGTTCATCAATTTAATATGAATGAGTTTGCATTTTCGGGATATTATTAAGTTCGATTATTATCACCAATATTAAATTAAATGTTGAAATTAATTTATTTCTATTGTGAGTTTGGCTATGGTAATTTGTGTAGCTGGTTATTTAAATATTTGTTTTTGAGCACTGTTAATGAAATATTAGATTAGAAATAATAGAGAAATCGTAGATAACATTTTTAACGAAATCGAAAGTAGAGTATGGTACGGAGCAATAACTTTCATTTTTTAAAGTAAAAAAATCATAATTATATTATATTTTTTAATTGATAGAATTGTTCTCAAAATTAGTATAAATTTTTCAAAATGTTTTTTGATACCTAGTATACCTATTGTATACTAATTGTATTGTATACATTGTCGGTAACAACATAACCTAAGTTTGTATCTACTGCAAGCCGCTGGAGTTCAGACAGCTATCCTATCCACACACAAAATATTGCTGTTTCAGCTTATGTTAATTATTTTCTTTTATATTACTCGTTTGGTTTCGGATACTCTTTTCCATCTTTCCCATTTCTCCCATCTCTCTCATCTCTACCATCTCTTCCAGTGGTGACAATAGACGGTTAAGCCGAGTCGGGACATGTCCTTCTATAGCTATGGTCAAGTAGTATTTTCTTCGACCTGCCCTGGCGCCTACTGAGAGGCTTGGTTCGTCGCCTCGTTTAACGAAGTCAATATTATTTATAATTAATAAATAATTGTAAATACAAATAATATACAACCATGAATTGCTACGTAGCCTTCATTTTTACATGTCGAAACTTTAGTTTTATGAAATATTTGATAAGTTTTATTACAAATATAAAAAAGATGATTGTTACCATTGTCTAAACATTAGACTCTAATCCTGACTAGCGATCTGTGAGAGACGACCAGCATTGTGCAGTGGCGGCTGGCTTAGAAAACAATTCTAACTAGGATACAATAATAATCATTATAAACTAGCGATATAAATAAAGTTTAGGAGTCGGAAATGGTTTAATAAAGTGTAATAACAATTACATTGTTATGTAATAACAATTAAATTAATTTTTCTGTAATTTAAAAAAAACTTTATATTTAAGAATATTAAAAAACGCCATTTTTTGTTACTTTTTACAGTTCTAACTTAATTGTTTTTGTAAATACAAATTCGATACACAACATCGGTCTTTTCCGTGTGCCTATCAGTAGTAAAAATAATCTATATATAAAATATACGATTGGGATATAAATAGAGACTTGATAGATAGAAACGCTATTTTTTCTTATTAGAAATAAAGACAATGTACCCTAATGTGCACTACTATGGAGCGCATCAAGCATCAAGTCTACAGATTTGCCAATCGAAATGTTGGTTTCAAGTTGAGGTCTGTCCCCATCCCAACTCGTCTGTCCAGTGATGCTGGCCGCCGCACCACGAGAACGGAATGTTTTTCACACTTTTTTGGCCGACACTGTTTTTGGCGCGCTTTTTATCGTCGTTCCCGCGCGCTTTTTACTTTTACGATTCCATTAAGGGCCAAGGTCGCGGGGTCACCACGCGCGGGTCGCCGCGGGACAGCGACTGCACGGGGCTGTGCTCTAGAAATTGGGCAACAACAAATTGTAAATGGACGTTTGTACGTGTAGCTCATTAGATACTAGTGCACTAATGCACCAGCCGGTGACTGCTTATTTTGTGGATCAATCCTTGTATTTACTTTGTCGGAAAGTCCGTCCCCGGCACTGACCGCTATTTAGAGAGGTGGTTAGGAGGTATTTTTATCCTAAAAAGTTATGCACAATTTGGTAGAAGGAAGGGGGGGGGGTTATTATATCTTTCTATTATATTTCAAACTTTGAAGCTCAATATCTCAGTTTGATGTAAATGTTAGATGATATCATGTTATTCCAATTGTATAATATAGATTTTGCGGCTGCAGCTTCTTACACAGTTTTCTAAACACTGTTTCGCCATTCCGACTCGGTCATAAGTAGTTTTATAGGTCTGGAATAGTGGTGGCTGGTGGCACTCGCTCAGCTCCTCAGCTCCTCGGCTCCTCAGCTCGCTGCTCAGATCACTAGACTTGCTGCGAGGTGACTCACACGAGCACACTGGATGGCGCGGAAGTATTAGCACACGCGCTAGTGTATTGTTTTTGAACCCGTACTTTCTCAAAGTCTGAGATTTTACTGCAAGATATTTTATTGATTTAAGATTTCTCTCGCTTTTTTATTGTCTCGAAAATAAAAGATCATCATCGATGTCTAAAAAATAATAACTTGTTAGAATTTCTTAATCACACAATTGAAACTTTATAATTCTTTCTTTAAAACTTCTCCACTTGATGGATACCTTATAAAGAATTATTAACGAACAACTAAAAAATCGCCGAAGTACAATAACATATAAATTCGAAAAAAATACTAATTAATAGTGTCTCAATACTTCATCCCTACTCTCCATATTCCCAACGACAGTAAATACCCCTCCCTCCTTCCACGCTCTGCCCTGAAGGTCGAGACCTGAAAGTCGGTACCGAACTGTATTTAGCTCAGCCCTTCTTAAAACGAGAGTAGTGATGAAGTGTGACAACTCAACGCGTGAAAAATGATTCTTGTCTGTGGCCGACGGATGCGTATTTAGCGTCAATATATACTCGTTCTACTTGGAAGAAAATAATTGTACAGTTCTGAAAACATTCGTGCGATACTCGTCGGTCACCCTGTTCGGAGTCCGGCATTCCAGTCCTCACACTTTTTATGAGAGCTTCGACCCTTTACGGGACCTTCGACCCTTGTCAGCGCGAAAACATTTTTGCGAAAGAGTTGCGCCCAGAGCGGCCGCTGGTGAAGTTATTAACTAAAAATAATTACGTTTACAACCGACACTCGTAAATCGTTCACGGAACAATTAAACCTTCACGTTATATTTGAAAACATCGCTTTTATAATGGGAGCCCACCGTGGCCGTGGCCAGCCCCCGCGACCGGCCCCGGGGTCGGCCCTGGTCGCCAGACAGGCTACAGTGGCTTTACAAAAACTAATTTATATTTGATTAAAGCAAGATTCGCGCTAATGGCTACTCGTACTTTAAATATGTTTTTTAGGTTGAAAAAGACAATTTGTGTAAAATGCTCGCTGACAATACGCGCGACTGTGTTACGACAGATAAAGAGAAACGACGAGAACGAGGAGTGCTTTGGGGGAATAGCTTGAAAACAAGTCTCTCTTTCTCAAAGTTGACGTGTTCAACAATATAATCAATCATTCTTGAACATTGCCTTCGGAGTGCGGAATCCCATCGTCCTCCATCGTAGCGTATATTTTCTTTATTATGAGTAAAAATAAAATTAAAGGAGTGTTTCTATCACATCTAATGGAATTGTATCGTTTTAACTTATCAATAAACTTGTATGTCTTATGTGTAGATTAGCCAATACGCATTTCAAAAAGGGCCAATAGATGAGAAAATAACTTAACATCTACAGTATAGTATACTATATTTGGGATCAAATTAAATGCTTACCAAATTAAGCTCTATGCCCCTAGCGCTGCAAAAATAATATCAAAAATACTTGTATTGTTGTTTATGTTCATCAAAAATTCCAGGTGGTGACGTATTGGAAAGTGAAACTTACGAGTATAAGGAACAACATTTTAGCGAGTGCACTTTTTGTAAATTTTGAAACTCGATTTGGTTCAGGGTTTAAATTTGGTATGTAAACGCAACTAGTTCCCACCTCTTTGTAAAAAAAAACTGTTGACATGTAGACTCTAATACTACGGGACTGAAATTTTACTCTGCGGGTATGCATGTATGTGAATATATATAAGAGTAATCTTATAGTACGTTTCTTTCTGAATAAATTACTTCGAACCCCACGTTGATAGGACAAATATAAGCCGAGATATTTTAGTTTCTGCAAACACTTTACATTGTAAAATATGCTACGTCCTGTAAAACAAATATGGCAGCCACGCAAAAACCAAAAACAATAAAATTAAAATAATGGTAATTTTGAACTGCCAACAAGGTGATTGCACAAAAAATATGAGAATATTTAAAAACGATCGAGCAACCAGTGTCGGACCATTTCACGTGGAACTACCCACATGCGATTGTCCAAGGTATTTCAGATGTTATTATTATGTTTGTAAACATTTAGTTAGTTTAGGTAAGGTTAGGTTAAAATACAAAGACTCTAATTTAGTGGCAAATAATATAATATCGAGTATCGAGAAGTATCTTGTTGACGCTTTAAGATTAAATGTGGTCTAAAATTAAGTATTTTTGGAAAATACTATTTTCCGTATGCATATTTTCATTTAATTTAGTAAACAGTTAAACAAGAGCCAATCTATTAATTGGATATGTATCTGTGGTCTGTCAGAAGATAATTAGGTTAAATCGGTGTCGTTTTTAGATAATAAATGACATTACTAGATATGATTTAAATTATAAGATTTAAAACGATTTATCATATAACCCTACAAAAAGTATTATTTTTTGTATTTTTACTTTTAAAAGTGACGTTGCCAAATGCTGACTTTTTTCCTCAATTTGAATGAATTTCAGAGCCAGATTGACATGGACGTTATTAAGGATCACATAATATGCACGGTAATACAGACGCACTTCGGATCACCAGAAATTGCCCCTGGTTTTATAAATGATAATCGGGAAAGCCCGGCCATGGCTACCCAGCGGACAACATTGCAAATCATAGCTATTAAAAGCAAGCGTTTTTGATTTCTGCTAATAATTTAATATTGCAAAAATATATTTTTAACTATTTACGATAAATTATGATAAAATGATTATGGAATAACATTTGAATCGTTATCTATTAATTAAAAGCGACGGATATAACAATTATAATTGAACTATTTCACCTTATCTTAATTAAAATCACTTAGAGAAACAGTTTGCTAACTCGTTGTCTCTGGCGTACCGCGAGGGTTTTAAATGGGGCCATGTTTAAGTTCAAGGTCACTATCCAGCCCGCGGAGCCTCGACAGAGGACTTTTCCCTCCCTTCGATACAGAGAGATGATCTGGGAAGGGGCGGGTCATAAATTTCGGCGGGAAAGTTCCAGGGAGAGCTCTGTGACCCCAATAACGTTTCCAGCGGTGATTATTTCACTTTTTAGCGCTTGTAAGAATGTTCATATTTTCATATTAAACACGAACGGGCTAGTATTATCACTCTCTAACAATATTAAATTAAATCAATTGGGAGAAAAAATTCAAATGAAATAAAAATAATACATTACATATAGGTATTTATTTATTATGTATTATAGAGGATTTTATAGAGAAAGGAAATTGTCTCTTGTCGACATAGAAAACATCCTATAACTAAACCTTTTGACTTTTCTAAATTAAATATTTAAAAACAGTACAAAGTAGGTACATAATTGATGTATTTCTCATCTCTTTCTTTTGTATGCATAATGTTCTTATTCATAGTACGCCCTATTACTGGCACTGCATATGCTGCATTATTTCAGATAAAATTATTGCGTCGTCTGTGTTCCACATGCCGGTATTTGTTGGCACCAAAACTGTATCGACTGTCGAGGAATGGTGTCGAGTTGTTTGAATTCAATTTTGAAATTGGAACATAGACAAACTACATCAGTTTGTGAAATTATTTGTTTTGCGTTTGCATTCATTTACGAGTATAAGTATACAATAAAAGTCTTCAAAAAAGGTTATGAAGGTACTTCTATTGGACACGTGCATTTTACATTCTACAGGTGGATATTATGTTCCAGTCGATAAGTTGGTTACAATTTACTATGGAGCATCAAAGTTATTAAAACATTTTATCTAAATGATAATGGCAATGCTACGCCATTAACGGTGATCGCTATCGTCACATGTCTGCAATACGTGCGGTTTCAACAGGACGGTGCCACCTCACACACGGCCCGAGTTACGCTTTTGCGAGAAATTTTTCCCGGCCGCATAATGTCCAAAAGTGGTGATATCAACTGACCTCTTCGATCACCTGATTTAACGACCTCTGACTATTTTCTGCGGGGGTACTTGAAAGAAAAGGTCTACGTCAATAAGCGATTAATAATTCCGATGCTACAGGACAATATTTGAAATTAAATTGCTGAAATAACACGCGAGGAGTGGGAGTGTGTGAGGCGGCCACTTGGCCTATGTCACATTTCAAACATAATTGAGATCGATAAGCGATAATAATCGATAAATAAAAACCAAATTAAAAAATTATATTTTATTTGATAGTTATTCAAAAATAATATTCACCTGTATATGAAACATTTGTCTATTTACACTTTTTCCTCTTTATCCTAATTTGTATTCCAATTTGTAAAATCCGATCTGAAACGTGCCGTTGATGAAAATAAAGAATAGCCAGGTGATGTTGCAATCACTGGAGCAACTTGAGACTGTTTTGTATAGAGATTTGCGTAACGAGGAACAGCACAAAATGGCTGTCGCTGCGAAGGGTAGTTTATGTTGTAATTCCTCTAAAGACTGTAAAAGAAATTGGCAATCTCTTGCGTCACAACTAACGCAGCTCCGATCACTTTACTTTCCCCGCAATTAAATTAATTAAAGGAGGATCTAATCTCCTCAGTCAACCCTTTCACCGCTTCCTGCGCGCATATTTGTGTGAATAATTTGAAACTAAACCCCATCACAATTAATCAAATAAAATACTTTTATTTTATTTAAACATAATTGATTACTCGCTGTCGTTCATCAGCGGGTTCATTGCCCCCCTCTTTCGTCATTAATAAATGTCCGACCGCAACCTCTCTTCAGTATGCCTACAAGTCGAACCGATTCTGAATTACGCTCTGCTATAGTGAGAATGTGCCGAGCCTACAGTGATCTGTTTACTAACTGACATGTTTCAATGCAACACTTTAAAAACCTTATTAATAATTTTCTTCGATGCAATATGCAATGTTACGATGTAATATGCAATGTTACGATGCAATATGTAATGATTTTTTTATGTTTTTTTTTTATATAGCTTTGGCTATGTTTTTTCGTGTCCATGTGAAGTACGTTAGGTTGTGAGTTATTTGTCATCATTTTATTTTATTTCCAATACCCTTATAATTATATCTGTTATTTCAAATATATAAATAAAAAATATCAATTACCTAACGATAGTTAACATACGTTAGGTTATTCAAAACAAACTCACTGCAGTAGAGTAATAAGCTGACCGTGTGGAATTATCTTGTGTGCAGTTGTCACCGAATTCGTTAACTTTTGTTTTGTACCAATTATCGCAGTCGTTTGTTTCGCGGGCGCTCTCTGAGGACGGTCGGGACGACTGCCGATAAAAAAACACTCGGCGTGTTAATGACGGCTAAACTTTATTACAAATATGAATTAAATGTATTAATTATAAAGATATACATACAAAATCAATATTATCGAAAAATAAAAACATTGTTGTTGCGGCTACCGGGATTCGAACCTGGATCTCTTCCCTAACCGGGGGAGGTGCATTTATCCAACTATGCTACAAAAATAATAAAAAAAAAAAAAAAAAAAAAAAAAAAAAAAAAAAAAAAAAAAAAAAAAAAAAAAAAAAAAAAAAAAAAACTTTATTACGTTTATATTGCAAAATATATATTTTTATTAATTTATATAAACTAATTGAGAAAAGAATTGCGATAGCTAAACAAACGAGCTATCGCAACGACACATCGCTATCGTATAGTAGTAAAATGTAAATGAATATTTAGAATAATAATATATCACATGACACACAGCGTATGAAATCAAAAGTTACATAATACAAAATTCGTCATTTTTCACGATAACAAAAGGAAGTGGAAAATGTTCGGGTTATATTCACCCCACGACACGTTCCTAACCTCATCGTACCTCATCGGATGAAAGGAGAAAAAAGGTGAAGAAGAAGAGGCGGAATGAGCCAGTCACTGGAAGCAGTAGCATTCGGGAAACGAAAGTTTAAATAATGTTATTAAAAATTGGTTTGAGATTTGTTAAATCACAGACTTAGTGACGAGAAACATCGAAACATAAGCTGAGGAAAGTCTGAAAAATTGTGTTAAAATACAACACACGGAGACTTGTGTCGTAACCGAGAGCAACGGAAGAGCGAAAAGCGAAAAAGCCAGAAGGAAAATTGGGCGAAGCAACACATTTGAAAATGTGCTAAGTGAAAGTAATGGCGTCTATAAATTGATTAGGTTTCGTCCATAATCCTAAACGTTAATTGTAATTAAATATCCATCACCACTTGACGGCGCCGCCAGACGCCGCATGACGGGCCAGTCCGGCCCGCGCCGCTTCCCGGACGGATTTACTTTCCTTAATTATAAAAAATGAGGAGACCGTAATTATACTTACTTCTAATGGATTAAAGCCTGCTAAAAGTGCACGGAGAGGGGCGGGGGCGGGGGCGGGGGCGGGCCGGGGGCGACTACGCTAGTGGCTATTTATTAAATTAACTTCCCCCGCCCGCCCGGGGGGTTAGACCAAAACTGATTTATGGATGTCTACGGTTTATATGCGTTAGGAATTTCTAATTTATTTATTCTCAGTCGCTGAACACGACTTACAGCAGTAATACAAAAATAACAACTGAGATCTTTATTTTCTTTATTTATAATGATCGGGACAGTCCCGAACGCACCTGTCGGAGTAGTAATTAAGCACCACTGCGGAATTTCCGCACTGCAGTACCGAATGAAGCTTGCACCGCCGATTGATAGCCGGTCGCGCGTGACGCTCAGGTCTCCACTTCTTTTCCACTCGGATTTCGCTTCGGATCGATATAGTTACAGTCTGATCTCTACATATACGAACACGAATGATAAGCTGAGTTTGGGAGAGAATTTTCATTCACACGCTTTCTGATCTCATACTCATATACGCAAATCCTGTAAAGATTTATAATTTCTCTCTCGTTCGTTTCATCGCATCTTTCTCAATCTTCATCACATGAGATTTAACATTTTCACTGCTTAATGTATATTATATAATTAAAATGAATTAATGAATTATTTTTATCTCGAATTAGTAAAAACCACGAATATTTCGTTACGCAGAGCCCTCCCGTCGCAGACTCCACCGACCACCCCCGCGGGCCGCCCGGCAAGGTCAATGGCACGGAAGTTACGGAAGTAGGGCGCGATTGGGCGAACACTCGGACGTATCAATTGGGGAAGTTAAACCTGCTCGCATCACGAATCGAATACGTGTAATTAAAACATCCATATTAACATATATAGTCCATACAATTATTCCCCGAGAAGGCAGAGGGGTCGGTCTTTGTGAGTGTGTGTGTGTATGTGTAATAATTAGAATATATGTATACTAATAAATAATATCTAACAGTCTGGCATAATATTCTTATAAATAAATGTTCACAGAGCCTGTCTTGGGACAGGTTTTTACCTAATAGGGCGAAAATGGTTATCTTGTTATTCGGTTGCATAAATTAAATATTATACAAACACATGTATGTAAATCAACATGTTAAATTAATGATGTATAGAAGGTTGGGACGTAATTGTGACGTCAGGTCTGGTCTGAACAGTCGCGTCGGTACGATTATTTTATTTCCGAAACACCGGGCATTTAACGTTTTATGATTTTTAAAAATTCCCATTTACTATAAACGTTACAAAAAACAAAACATTTGATATTTACATCATTCTGCGCTGTTGTAGCGGGAAACATGTTTAATGAAAGGCTTAATATATAAGTTTTTATAAACGAATGTATTTTTAATGTAGTCGCATGTTTTCTAAGTGTCAGTGCAATCTCCAGCTAACCCCAAATGATCGCGCGCAAAATAGGGGTAGAGTGGAAGGATGCATAGAAGGAATCTGGAGCAGGGGCGCGAAGACACCGGGAAGAACACCACCTATTTGTAGTGCTCCCGTATCTGGATTTTACTTTACTGTGGCCGCAGGTCTTCTGGCTTCAGAAATACGTGCTTCGTTGATCCGACGAAGCACTCTTGAACTCGAACACTTTGTTGATAGCGCGAAGTGAGCACTACCCGCACCACGCAAGAGTAAGATGAACAGGTCAACTATCAATCCTACACGGCAGGACGGTTACTTGTAAACTTAACAGTCTAGTGCACTCCAATAGCAAATGTTAACTGCTTCAAACCATAGACAATACAAATAAAAAGATCGTGCTCTGAGGTATAAAGTGAAGGGGGAGAGGAAACAGATAGGCAATGGGTTAGAAGCCATTATATCCACATGTGTCGCGTTCACACGCACGCGCATGACAATTGGCTATTCATGCATCATAAAGATCGAACTCTAACCTTCTTCTCTCAAGACCGGAAAGGCTCTCTCGATACGATCGGTTACCCCGCTGTGCAATCAAAATTTAGGGTTATTTTTATTTGTCGGACCTCACATTGCAGAGTATGTATTACGCGATAAGGTATGATAAGAAAAATGTGCATTTTTATGACGGTTTTCCAAAATAAGAACCTGCTGCCTCCCGTCAGACCGGGTTCTATTATTGTTAGGGGTGCCCGCAGTTATGTAGAGGGAATAATAATGTATTTATCTAGTTTTTAGCCCCGAAAAAGCTTAGTATGTCAAGTCAACGAGCATTATGCTTTAAACCATTATTAAAATTTATCGTATTTATCAGTTTTTACTGATATATTCTATGACGAAGCGTTAGGGCACGGAAGTATACGTATTTCTGTAACTAAAAAGAGAGTAATATAGTATTCTGAAACAGTATACAAACACCTATACAGTAGAACGTCCGTTATCCGGACTAATTGGGGATTAACATGGTCTAGATTACGAAAAATCCCTATAATTGAGAAGAAAAAAATTATGTATTATGAATACTTTTTATTGAAATATAACTTCACGTACCTGCGGTATATGTTTGTACGTAAAATGTAATACGTCTACAAAAATATTGACTTTGAGTAATTCAATTATAGATGTTTGTTTAAAACTAGCTGTCTTTTTCGAAGCTGTCAAATCATCAAATATATTTTTCAGACATAAGTTTTCTCGAGTCAAATTCTTCCTGTCTCTCAAACCACCTCATAGCAAAATCTAGGCACTAAAATGAGTAAATTTTTATTTTTATACAATTCGGATACTCAAAAATTCAAATAATCGAGATCTACTGTATTTCTTCCCAACTTAATTTACTTAATAATAAGTATTTGAACAATGGTATTCTTGACAAAGCAAATCGTACTCTGTAACAATCGACAAACCACTATGAAGGAGATTTTTGTACAATATTCAATTCCGAGAGTTTTTTGAAAACAGTATGTAACGAAAACTTTTATTTAGATGTTTTAAATTTTGGGCAGTTATTAATTCTAGACAGACCTGATTAGGTTCTCCAAGACCTACCTTTGAAGTTGAAGTTGATAGTTGCCAGCTCAGCGGATAGAACAGTTCTCTTTCGTCTCAAGGTATACTCGAGGTCCGACTTAATATATGCTTTGTGGTCAGGGTATCGAAATAAAAGGTTTATGTACGTTTAGTACAGAATGACATATATTCAATTAAAATATTATGAACAGAACCAAGACAGTATAGAGTTGAAGTGTTATGGCGACGGAAAATAATGTTAAAAGTTTACATAGGAACACATATCGTAATTTAGAAAACACAATATAAGGACATGGTAGAATATTTCTGCGTGTGCGGTGTTGAGGCTGTCACATCACACTTGACACTATTACAATATATCTAAACAGAGTAATCATTTTTTTTTAGTTTCTTGTAAGTGAAGACCAGTTTATACAAGATTATGCCAGAACATGGACACTGGGGAGACACCGAATGGATATTAAAATCATACTCGACCGAGTCTAATTATTTTTATAAAATATGGTTTGCCTTATCAGGAAATAACGGGACGAGATGTTTGCTTAACTAGAGATGGTCGGATATGGTTTTATTATGTGACTTCTTGGTGGATGCGAGGTCTTCAGGAGCAGTTAGGCGATGGAGAAAGTAGTATAAAATGTATCTAGAATCTAGGTAGTAACGGCGGTATTCACAAAGAGACGTCACCTCTCGGTACAACCCGGGTAGTTTACTAGTGCATATTAAATTGTTGATAATATATTACGGAAAAATTTGTATAAGCTTTTGTATATTACAAACGCGATAGGTGGAGGTAACTACCTTGGATTTTGGAAAAGTTCACTGTGACATACCTAGTAAGTTATTACCGCACATAGTTAGCAATATTTCAACTTTTAAAAAATATTCTTGAAATAGATTGATTTAACGAGACTGATACATTTTAAAAGAATGACCAGAAAATATCGTGAATCGATAATCTCACGGACGCGCCTCTAGGTCGAATAGATGTTGATTTTTTTCTGCTGCGGAGACTAAGTGGGGGGTCGCTTTATATAGCCATCCTAGTAACGGCGATCAGCAAATTTGGAGAGAGGGAAAGACGAAAATTACAGAACACATTCGAAATACTTTAGACTATGCTGTAGTTTCCATACAGCAGGAACTCGTGATGCGATCATCCTGGTTTTGTTGGAACAGCACGTGTGCACTCGGATAATCTATTTATAGACTGTATTTCCTGTTACGCGCAACTTTGTCTAACAAAATTTGCACGTAATATTAATATATGCGCGGAGTCAATTTTGAAGTTATTTAAAATGATTATTATTTTTTATAAATTCTGGATTATTTATATCGTAGTGGTGGTATGTTGTACAAGGAATAGATGTTTCTTTTACAAAGATTTAGTAATTTAGGATGAAAGAATTTAAAAGACGAGTTTATTGACTATGGCGAAATTATATACATGACAAATAATATACTACAATGAAATGTTGAGTATATATTAAATCCTTTATATACACAAAATAGTTTTAGACAAATCTAAAACAATTATGCAGTGAAAGTATTGTGAGGTAAGATTCCTGGGTAAAGAATGATCACAACAAATGATACTATTTTCAGAAATGTTGACTCTGGGTGTGTAACTCAGACCAGGGTACACACATTCCAGAAGTCTACCTCTGAATATCAAAATATGTATAATAAATTAAATACTATTTACAAAATATCAGCGCTCGTTTGAGAAAACTGTAATCTTTATTCAAACTGAAATGAAATGTTTGCAAGCTTTATTTTCGGCAGCCGCGTCCGAGGCGCGAACCTTCTGTTTTCCTCCACGAGGCTCCGAGAATGCCGAGTTCTATGGGGTGAAGAAAATCGAAAATTTACATTCCGCGTTATTCGGGGCTAACGTTCAATTTCACCCACCGCGACCGGAGTAGCTCTCGACCATCTTTCTTATTGAACTTCTGAAGTGTGGCGTATCTACTGCCGACAATACTACCCTCGATCATACATTGCGTATATCTATTTATTTGACCCTCGTAAAGTGAAGTTGAAGAAGCTGTCGGATGAGTGTTGTGTGCACCAATATTCACACATATGAAAATATAAGCACTCGTTTTTTAGTTCTACTCGTTTTTTATTTTGATAAATGTAATATTTCTGGTGTTTATAAACTTAGCTGTAAATATTTTACTGCTTTCTATATGTATTGGTAAAACATGTTGAAATTTTAACATAAGAGTCAGAGCATATTAGGTGTTTAAACAGTAATGGTTCTTCAGAAATTTACAATCCTTTATTAGAAAATGATCGTACTTTTGTTGGTCTTAAATAGAATCATTAGAAATAAATAAAGCGTGTAAAATTAACCAAAATATTATAAATAACCGACTATATTTAACTACAAGTCCTATTTTAAAATTTTGTATCGAGTCCATTTACGCACCTTCTCAGGACTGTCGCTAGAGAAGTGCCTGCTGCTTTTACACTCTGTCAGTTATACGGTTCCACGGGTGGGGGATTTTCTTCTTCCTCTTGCCCAAACAATTGAAGGATTCGTCTCAAACAAATGGTTGAAAGTCTGTCTCGCCGTCCACGGTACGAGCATGCGTGTCTCCAGCACAACATCTCAAAGGCATCAATCAGTCTTCTCTCCCTCGCCTTTAGGGTTTGTGATTCCACACCATATTCAAATGTAGAATGCACCAGAGACTGTACTGACCTTTATTTTAGAATTTTGTCAAGTCTGGACATTTTTCGCTATACCTATGATGCGCGCAGCAAGGCACAACGTAACGCAGAACGCAATAATTGTGTAAAACAATTAGCATAGAACATCACCGCTCGCTTATTATCATCGTCGACTGAAAGTATATTAAATGAAGAACTTCACCAATATTATATATTTGGAATCATACTTTCTGATAATATTGTTCCGGTATAGAATTATATTATTTTATATTCCATTCTTTGTTACACGACTCGACACAATTTGAGGGCTTTATATATAAAATATGATAAAGAAACAATGGACGCTGAACTCAAATAATAACTTTTAAAATAAAAGAGTTTTGAACGTCGAGGGAAAGAACTGATTTCACGGGGAGATGTGGGATTTATGGTAGGCCGAGGGATTTATAACAAAAAATACACGTTGTGCGGAGCGCGGGAACATTCCGGGACACTTCTCTTCTCTGATAACTCTCAACGTTATATTATTTGTAAGACGGTTTGCGTCTCTAGATAAACGGTCAAATTAAAACGCCTAAAGGAACTAATATTTGATAACCGGAATCTAATTTATTCCACGTCTTCCTTTACTAGACGGGCCCTAAAGTATTGCGGTAACGCAATAAACTAACCCCATTTACTTTTATCCGAATTTTCTTTGGAAACGTTGTTTTTTAATGGCTTTGATATGTGAACGGATTTGTATAATCAGATATATCTTATCTATTTTTTCATCTAAATTGGAGTTGTAAGTGTCCTCTAAAGTAGTGTTTAAAAAATCCGCTAGATGGCAGTACAGATTAGCAAATAATTAATATTAATTAATGTTCATATGCAACAGATGATTATTATTTTTATTTATTGATATTATTTAATTTCTTCAGTTTACTACATGTTTTTAATAACATGGTGATGAATATGATGGTGTACATATTACTAATATTTTGTTTTTCCTTACTGAAAATAAAGTGATGCATTGTTAAGTCGCCACTTTTTAGTGTTAATTCAAATTTTCGCGTTTTTTACGAAAATGTGAATAATTTTATTCATTTATATCTGAAGTACTAGATTTTACTTTTTTAAAACTATTACCTAGATAGGACCTTTACATACATTTAAAACTAATAACCTGAATGATATTTGCCATAATTAAGACAATACAAGCATTATATGAAAGACGGCGACCATTAGATACATTTTCCACGTGCCACATTATCTTAATATGGAAAATTCTTGCATAAACGATATTTATTTTCTTTTAATTTTGAAGCTAAGATTACGGAGTCAAATCTGCATTGAACAAAATTAGTAAAATGTTCAAAATTAATAGAGTTATAAACCATTAAATTTGCAAGACATATTACCAATTTTAAATGTTTATAAAATACTTTGTTTTTGTAAAAACATACGTTTTTACATAATGTATTACATTTACTTCGGGGTACGGAATCAGTCAACATGGTGCCGTCAACCAGCAGTGATTTCGGGAATAATAATGAAGAATTAAATTTGCAAAATTTCTACCATAATGATTCATACAAAATACGAAGTAATATTTGGTTTTCTTTACTTACAATATAAAATATAATAAAAAGGTACATAATGTATTACTTTATATATAAAAAAGTCGTAAAATATACAAGTATCACTTACGATAGTTCACGTCGTGTTTGCATTTCTTATAATTATCGTACGTAATATTTACGATATTCTACGTTGGAAAATAGAACTAATAATATATCTTACACGATACTTACTATAATACACGTCATCAGACAATTTTACTTACGATACTTTACTACTGAAAAGATAGTTTAAATGAATATAAAGACATTTTTGCTTACACTCCGGAAATCTGTATTGCCAGCCGGTGCTACTTTGGAGGAAATAAGGGCCCTTCTTGAACTATCATCCGATGAGAATAGCACTGACGATGTCACATCGCCTTATTGGCTGTATAAAGGTAACACCACTTAACGATGTGTTGTTATAAATAATATATGATATCACAGTCACTCATTCCAAATAACACATTTTTGCGGATGTGTATAAAGATTTTATTTATTTTATAGCTAATATTATCAACTTATTTAAAGTTATTATTATTAATTATTGACAATACCTTCTTGAAAAATTCGCTAGTCGATGAAAATGAGAACTGTACCAAAAGAGTGACGCGAAGATTATTTTTTGAAAAGGGTAAGCATAAGCTATAGTATTACTGCAATGTTTTACTTAGGAAATTTTTAATATTTATAAATATATGCAATAATAGATAATAAAGATAACTGCACTGATTATGACGATGATGTCACACCTCATCCATCGCCGGATTGTTCTTTAAATCACTTGGGCATTAATTGCAGAAATGATTGTTGTCCTTGGTTTATAGCACATCCTCAAACCGCGCTCCCTCTGTCTTGTCAGCCATTCAACATAATATACCCTAGTACTGAAAATTGATCCGACACCTCAGCCAAATAAGTTCAAATACCATCACTTGGACACATAAAGCAGTTCAAGAAAAGACGGGGGTAATATTAGACAACACAAACATGAATGGATAGATGTGATGAGAAAGAGACTATATTTAGTCGTTATTACTCGAGTTATTACTCGGGCAAGGAGTATAAGAGTTGTAATGGAATGGTCAGATCTGCAAAAATTATGAGACAGAAATGCTTTCATTCGTGTCAGATGAAGTGTTTAGAAAATATCAACGAAGAACAAAGGAAAGCAATTTTTGATACATTTTGGGGCTCGGGTAATCGAAATGAGCAGTGGAAATGTGTGGCAACACGGGCTAGTAAACAGAAGAAACGCAGAATATATTCTGACACGGAATCGAGGCGAAAGTTTACTGTAAATATATATTACTTGTCCATCATTATACAAAGGTTCAGCATATGCAAAATAAGAAGGTTAAAGGCGTCGGATAAACAGGAAGCAAAATCTTTAAATGGCAAAGTGCATTAGTGCAGTAAGCTATTTACAAAAAGTGCTTAATACACCGCACGGTCAATTGAGTGCGTTTTGTTATAAACGTAAGATATCCGTATTTAATTTGACCATTTTCCATCTCGCCGAAAAGGAAGCTACTCGTTACGTGCGGAACGAGGGCGAACCCAAACGCGGTGCAAATGAGGTATCGAGCTATCTTCTTGGTTTGATATCAAAACGATGCGAAAAGGGAGTTAACAAGATTAGCTTTTGGTTCGACAACTGTGTCGGCCAAAATCGAAACCGTATTGTGTATGCCCTCTACATGTATTTAGTATCGATATAAAGCATTCCTTTCTAGAAAAGGGACACACGCAGAATGAGGGAGGTAGTGTATGGTACATGCGTTAATCGAAAGATCGTCAAAAGATAAACCTATTTACACACCGTCAGAATGGTATTGTATTGTTAGGTGAGCTAAACAGGATGGTAAACCATATAATGTAGTAGAAATGAAGCATATGGATTTTTTTTGATTTAAAGTTCTGTTACAAGGTGGTAATTGGAAAAATAGTTTAAACGGAGAAAAAGGTCAGTGGAATAAAATTACTTCTAATGACCCTTTCAAAATAAATTACGAATATAATTTATGAACAAATAACTATTCACTTCAGGAGTAACGATCAAGACTCGCGGTAGACAAAAAGCTGCTCCTTTTTCTACTATTATTCCACGAAGGTTTACGGATTCTAAAAGCTAAAAAATAAGATTTAATAGAGATGTGTAATAGTGGAAGGATTTGGTAATCTCATTTTTTTATATTATATTATGTTTATTTTTTATTCATCGATATCAGAGATTTGATTAAATTTTAGATATTTTATTACTTACTTAAATACTATGATAAGAAATTAATCTTTTATATTTGGTAATTGTTAAATCTCAAAATATGTATATATTATGTCGTTTGTTCATATTAATATAAGTTTCCAAAGATATTCCAAAAACAATTAATATTTAATAATTTTAGTGTTAACTCATCGCAAGCAGAGTAGTGTAATAATAATAAGTAAGTAATAAATAAATGTGATTAACAACATAATATTCGGTGTACTTATTTTAAGTAAAGAAATGAAGCCAAAATTACAGTTCTAGCTAACGGGGAAAAATTAACGTTTAAAAATCATTTGAACTTTCCAAAGTATAAATGTGTATGTAATACATACGAAAAAAAAATATGACCCAACCCCACGTAAATATGGTATATAATACATACAATAAAAAACATTGAATGAACTCCAGTGTAAATTATCGTATGTGATATATGCGATGTTTACCTTAACTTTGTTCCCAACGTATAATGTCGTATGTGCATTATTACAAAAACTGGTCAGATTATTGACACTTTAACACCTTCTATAAAATATTACATACAATTTAAAAATATGTTTAACATTAGGATAAAATCGGTCTTTATTTGGATTTATAGCAACATGAAGAAACTTTAAATTGTTCTCCTCAACAAAACGGATTTTGAAGATACGATAGTTTACGTATATAGTCGATTTCGTTTATATATAACACTGTTGTCTTTTAAACACTATTTGTCTGTTTCATAAATATTACGTAATTATGAAATAAATATATCATAAAAACGGCAATAAGGCGTTTTAAATCGATAATATTAAACAAAATAATAAATTGAAGCTTTTATAAAATTTTCAAATTTCGAACATTGATTTAAGCGATAATATAAATATATGTAGGTACTTTATCTATTTTCAAAACATATTCATATGTATGATTTGAGTACTTCGATAAATTATTAAATTTTCGATAGATTAATTCAAATGACAACATAATATTAATAAAAAACACTCCAGATACGAGTTATTTTTGACACTTGTATTGAATGCGAGAAAATCAACAATTTTATTATCGTATTTTTCTACTCAAACCTTCCTTTCGCGCATGATTTACGTAACAAATAACCTCATTAATTATTTGTCTGATACTTATAAGAATTGAACTATTATCCCCATCTTGAAAGTATATGTAATTCTGGTAGAAAAATGAAAGCTCGCCCTTAAAGTAATATAAAATAGATTCTGCGGAAGCCACACCAGCCGCCCGCTCGTCTACCCGATTTGTGACAACCGAGCGACTCACTCCGATAATTATTATCGCACCTTCGGCTCTGTGTTCCCAATAGATATATAGAGATATAGATCGATAGAGAAATTTATCCTCTCCGATATGAAATTGATGGGATTCTATACGAGCTAATAATATGATATTCATCATAAACGGGTCCCGCCCGCGTGACGTCACGCCCGCTGTAACGACGCCGACGTCTCGCTGCAAGAAGCTCGTCTCTCGTCACCATCGCTTCCGATAAAAAAGGCGCCATCTCCTATTTGATCGGCCGGTTTATTCCATCTGACATATTGATCTATCGGTCCTCCCCGGAGATTACCGCCGGAGCTTGGGAGGCGGGGCAGAGGGGAACGAGGGGGACAAAGGTTATTGTTATCTTCTTTACACGGTGTTTTAATAAAAACCACTCTCTTAGAAGTAATTCAAGGATCCACCTTTTTATTAAATTTATTGTCAGTACCCTTTCCCCCAAATCTCATTTTCTTTTATATGTCGCATAAAGGAGATTGTACCTGCAGGGTCCGCTTTGTGAGGAGTCTCCTGATGGCGAGCTGCTCTCCTCTCTCTCCTCTCTCTCCGCACTCTGCTGGGGTACTAAACCCGTGCAACGATCGTAGGAAGATAAAAAATGCATTTTGTAGGTACTGTCTCTGTCGTTTAATACTTTTTGCATTTCTGGATATTTTTAGCCAAGCTATATGTCCTATTTTCCAAAATCGAGAATATTCTGGGTAACTCACAACTACACGTAAATCCATCTACGAGTACATCGATATATAGACTGATAAGAGACCTGTAAAACATCCAACGTATAGATTAAGAAGAAGAACCTGTATAATCCAACGAATAGATTAAGAAAACAATGCATAATACATCAACTAACCTATAAATTCACGCAACGAGTTACCGGAACATATGTAACAAGGTTAAACGATAACTTATGTTGCAGTCTATGTCTATGGTGATGCGGACATACGGTGACATCTTTCGGAGCAACACCGAACTAACGCAGAGCGGGCGATACAACGTGCGGCACGCCACTTCTCTGCCGAGCCCCGACTGCGCGACAACGTTCACTCTAACTTTCTACCTCGTTTGTAACCTATGTGGTAACATAAGCTGCATACTGTATATAAATCAAGTGTTTTCAAGTATTCATTATCCACGCCCCGCCATTGTCTCGATTCCTTTCACCATGTTAAACCAAGATGGAGACGAACCGAAGTTTGAAGGCGGATCCATATCAGTATTGGATAAACCTAAACCTCCATATTGCCATTAAAATATCATAAATTATCCGTCAACACTTATTTGTTTTAACACGAAATAAATGAATTAGTTTCGCCCATAAAAGCCATCATGGTTAATTTGAATGGGTACTGACCTCTAGGATACGAAAACCAATGCGGACAACTGTCGGTGTATCTCAAACAAGTTACCCTAGTGCCGCTAATAATGAGAATATGTATTCTGTTAGAGTGTCGAAACGTCGGTTGCACCGAGAAACTATTATTATATCTCTGACGGAAATAAAATACCCGTCACCGACAAGTGACAATTTCTCGGTAATACATGCGAAGCGATTACCTTTTCTCGTGTCTTTTAACGAAACGTACAAATATGTGCAGAAATGTAGAGACATACGTCTGTACGTACATTGTCGGCGTTATAGCCCACGAGGCAATATCAAGAAATCCTGTAGAAATGGGCGCGAAATCCTAACAATAGTAATTCTCATTTAGCAAAGCGCGCCATCAACGCTTTATAGCCAATTGGTAGACAAAGTACGAAATTATACGGAGTCGGTTGTTCAATCCTCGGTAGGCCGGTGCGAGAGTGAGAGCACCTCGCAGCCACTTCGGAGAGCCGTCTCAGCTGTCTCACGGCCAAACTACATTGCGCCTTTATATGGACTTTTTTAATCTGGCTCACTACACGCCACCCGCGATTCTAATCAGTGTCTTAAATGGAGAAACCTTTAATATTATGCCACTGGCTGTGTAAAGCATTTTATAGTCTGAATTACGGAGAACAGAGATGTCCTATTCGTATTATAGAGTTGGAGTACCCATCCCACACAATAAACTACGAGTATCTTATGTTTATCATGTTATATTATAATATATTCACCTCTGTTACAACAATAACATGGATGTCAATAAAGTCTAATAAATAAATAAATTCATGTCGAGTCGTGGTAGAACTATGTCTCACTGACCAAACGTTTCGGTCTCCCCAGTCTAAGTAAAGAACATGACCCGTTCTCATTTTGTTAACCGACTTTATCTGTTACCGCATTAATATTTTAAATAAAATCCTCTAATTTCTCTTCGTCACGATAATGAAAATGAAATGGTAAATTCATACACTTCATTGAAGAGAAATGTCAAATACATTCAGTATATATAAGACCTATTAGTTCTGAAGGTATATTTTTTCAAAATAGTAAACAAACAAATCTACTGTTAGATATTTGAAAAAATTGGAATATTGCTGCAGTAAGGTGATTTAAATTAACATGGATTTGAAATAATAAACTGATTTAAATGTTATCTAGCTACCCAAGAAAATAAAAATGTCAATATATTATTCTTGACATTTCAATTAACGTTCGATATTAACAAATATTTGCGGTGTTTAGTCGGTGATGATTCATTAATATGAAAGACGATCCAGATCAGAATAAGTGACGCTTAGATAGAGAACTACAGGAAAAATGGCGTGCTCGATAAAGTAACGCATGTCCTTAAATGTTAATATAATGGTGATTCGTCACACGCAAGAAAGGTGGGAACAAACGTAAATGATGTTGAATATGATCGAATTACATAACAGTGCGGTAGCTGTTGGCACTCTCGAACGATTTAATTCGTCTAGCCAGAAAGTGTCGACTAGATGATATGTGGCTCATCATGGAGAGCGTTTATAATTATTACTCCACCCGGTCTCAGTAGAATGAGTGAAGCGACATAACGCGGTCATTTGCTTTAGTATTTGGTCCATTTTTTAAAATTCATAAAAGTATTTAGCTGGCCTCGGTGACTCCGAGAATGTACCTCGGTCGGAAGTAGATATGGCGTAAGTGACATCGCCACGGTCCATATCGGATTCTTTTACAATTCATTTTGTGCCTCGAGTCTTTTTATGTATTTTTTAAGATTGTCAACATTTTACAAACATTTTTATGTTCGTTTCGTCTTACTAAGTGATAATAACGTTTGTTTTCTTTTCTCGGACGCGGTTAGATATTTATTTGTATATTAATTAATAATATAGCATCTCTCTCACAAAAATCAGTCCACAAACAATCGCACCGGAACGGATCTTCTAACAAATCGTCCCACTGTACCACCGGTTACTCGTCTGCGTTTCTGGTTCACTCTGTTTCTCCTCTTATACAGACCGTCGCATTTTGTTTCGGTCTCTTCAAACATCTTTTTCAAGGAGTTTATTTTTATGTTCAGCATGTGTTGTGATGTGTCCGGTTGTGAATAATCATATATACTAAGGTTATGTTATATGTTAACGTTCATTTTCATTTACGAGGGGCAAGTAAATAATAAGGTTCCTACATTTTTTTCAGGTATAAGGTATTTTTTATTGCAATAAATAAGTAAACCATCTGAAAGCTTGTACTTTATTCTATTTTTCTACATAGTCTCCTGATTTTTCTATGCATTTTTCCTGACGAGTTATCCACTTCTGAAAACCCGCTTCGAAGAATTCCGCCGCTAGGCCGCCGATGAACTTGGTGACCGCTTCTTTCACCTCTTCATCTGTATTGAAGCGTTGTCCACCCAAGTGTTGCTTCAATTTCGGAAACAAGTGGAAGTCGCTGGGAGCAAGATCAGAGCTGTAGGGGGCATGGTCAAGCAATTTCCAGCCGAATTTGTCCAGTAGGGTGGTGGTCTGTCGAGAGACATGCGGGCGAGCGTTGTCGTGGTGCAGCCTAACGCCCTTGGTCAGCCTTCCTCTCCGGCGATTTTGGATGGCTCTTTTGAGTTTTGTCAATGTCTCGCAGTACCTGTCCGAATTGATGGTGGTCCCTTTAGGCATAAACTCGGTCAGCAAGACGCCTTTTCGGTCCCAAAACACCGTAGCCATCACTTTCCCTGCGGAAAGCGTCTGCTTAAACTTTTTCGGCCTAGGCGATTCAGGATGGCGCTATTGTTTGGACTGTTCTTTTGTTTCTGGAGTGACGTAGTGACACCACGTTTCATCTCCCGTAATAATGGAGTCCAAGAATTCTTCGGTATTCTCGGCGCATTCTCGAAGAAACCCCTCGGCACACTTGACACGATTGTCTTTGTGGGTTTCTGAAAGCATGTGTGGGACCCACCGCGCGCACACCTTGCGATAACCAAGTTTATCGGTCAAAATGTTGTCGATGGTTTTTTCACAAACCTCAGGAACCTGGACAGCAAGCTCCCGAAGCGTTACTCTCCAATCTTCGAGGAGAATGCGCTCAATCTTCGCCACGACTTCGTCCGACACCGATGGCCTCCCACTCCTTTGCTCGTCGTGGACGTCTGTGCGTCCTTCGGAGAACTCCCTGCACCATTTGCGGACGTGTTGGACGCTGATGCAAGCTGTGCCATAAACTTCTTCCAACTGTCGATGAATTTCAACAGGTTTAAGCTTCTTCGCGTTTAAAAATCGAATCACCGAACGGATTTCACACCTGGCGGTAACGGCGATGGCGGGTTCCATAGCGGATGGCTGTCAGGTCTTTACTGAGCGTCGCAGCGTTTGCTCCCGGTAGTGGGGATGTAGTTAAGGGACCAACAATCAAGGCGGTGTTGCCGGATTTCGCCTAGCATCTCGCGTGGCGAGTGTACAGCGTAAGGAACCTTATTTTTTACTTGGCCCTCGTACATTTGTAAAATTCACGGGATGTTTTGGATGGCATTCTTCTGTTTTGTACATTCTTGTTTTATTATATTAATATTTTATTTTATTTTATTCATTGCATATTGTATACAATGGCCGGTGGCCGGTGGCTGGTGGAAACTCCTTATCTGGAACCGTGATGCTTTACAAAAAATGCTAATGATTTAGTAATATAGGTAGGTACATATTACAAAGATTTTATCAAACACAAATGTTAATCAACGCTGAGTTGGGAATATTCCCCTTCGTACGAATTGAATGTATTAGTGACATTTCTAAATCGCGCCAGCCCAGTGTGACAGAAGAGAAGGGTCTCTCCCTTATTACATGTACCTCATTTATTGACCTTATTATTGGTGAATCGGCACAGCGCTTCACCCTCACTCACTCGTGTCGGTATAATATAATATATATTTTTTTTTTGAAAGAAAAGATTTATTTATTAGAAGAAGAATACATTTACATTTTATATAAACATAATCAGTAATTTCCATGGTTACATGGTTTTTCTTTCGCTTACCTCTCCAATAAAGAGACCAGCTTTTGTGCTTGGAGAGGGAGTTACACTACAATAATTTTATATAATACCTTACATATTCTATTCATTGTCCATTTGTGTGCCTCTGAAGTATTCTGTAATATTGTTTATTGTCCAATTATGTGTTTTTGAAGTGTTCATTAAGTTTTTTTTTAAACTCTTTTACATCCTTTATTTCTTTAATTTGTGTTGAAAGGCTATTGAAATTTTTTATCCCTAAATATATAGAATTTTGCTGATAGTGTTTGATGTTACATTTAGGGATTTTAAAGTTATTTTTAAACCTTAATGATGTGCTTGTTTCAAATTTTATAGTGTTATTTTCTTTAATTAATTGAGATTTTTTTGTAAATGTTTTCTATTTAGGGAACTGGGAATTTTGCAAAAAGTGCTTGTGTTGAAAAAGTTGATCTTTTTTTTAATATCACTTTAATAATTATTCTCTGTATTATTTTTACCGAGTTCATTATGTTATTGTATGCTCCTCCCCACCCAATTATTCCATGCTGGAGTAGTGAGTGAACAATAGCAAAATATACCTTTTTAAAATTATTTATACTTATAATGTTCCTTAATCTTATGAATATATAAATACATTTTCTTATTCTTTTCACTAATTCGTTAATGTGACTGCGCCATTTTAAATTTTGATCAATAATTACACCGAGATATTTGATTTCTTTTTTTGGGCTTAAATTTGTACAAGAGTCGTTACAGGTAATTTTGTTACAGTTGTCGTTATGAATAGTAATTTTTATATGGGGCGGTGTTTTAAGACCTTTTATTGAAAAGGGAATATAATAATTTTTTTCAGAGTTTAAAGAAAGTAAATTACTATCGAACCAGGATTTGAGTGTGTTCATGGCGTTATTTGCATGTTCGTTTGTAGTGTTCCAGTCTTGTCCGTCAACAATAATAGCAGTGTCGTCGGCGTATGATATAATTTTTCCGGTTAATTTTAGTTTGAAAATGTCATTGACATAAATTATAAAAAGAAGTGGGCCCCAAAACTGTCCCTTGTGGTATACCAAATTCACTGATTAGGGGTTGGCTTAGAGTTTCGTTAATTTTTACGTTTTGCGGTCTTTCGTGAAGATAGCTTTGAATCCAGCTTAGTGCTTTGTTGTCTATATCGACGGATTTTAATTTTAATATTAGTTTGTTGTGGGAGATACTGTCAAAAGCTTTTCTCAAGTCCACGAAAATTCCAATACATTTAAGAGATTTGTCTAGAGATTCTTGGATGATATTAGATAGTTTACCTATTGCGTCTTGTATATTTTTGTTTTCCATGAACCCAAACTGGTTTTCATCAATTACTTTGTTTATTTTAATAGATTGAGACAATCTTTTTTTAACAATTTTTTCTAGGATTTTTCCAAAGTTTGACAAAAGACAGAATTGGTCTGTAATTGATTATTTCCTCGGGGTTATTTGATTTATATATGGGGGAAATGATGGCTTGTTCGTAGCGTGTTGGGAATACCCCTGTTTTTAAACTTAGGTTTATTACATGCGTTAGGGGTTTGGATATTTGTTTTTTTATAAATTTTAATGTATTAACAGTACATCCATCATAACCTGGCGCTGTTCCTCCCTTCACACATGTTATGATATGTTCAATTTCGTTAACTGTTGTGGGTTGAAAAATTTATATTTTATTTCCTGTATATACTGTATTCCAGTTCTTTGTGATTTTACTAGCCAAGTTTTTACCGACGTTGGCAAAGAAATTGTTAAAAATGTTTACTGTTTTCTGGGGCTTTACTGAGAAATTTATTTTTGGCTTCGTGTATAATAAAACTTATTTTTCCTTTTTTGTCTTGTTTATTTACACCTAGATTCGATGAGTGCAATTTTTTCCTTAAGATCTTGAATTGCCTGGAGAATACTCGTGTTTTGAGCTGTAATATCTTTCCAATGTTTAAGATTTTCTTCTAGTTTAGCATCAAAGTAGTTCATCAACGAAGATCGCAGGTCCAGGTGATGAGTGTATGGCGCCGCCGCTCGTGCATCGATAGTCATGAGGGAGGACGAAGACTTTTTTGCATCTCTTTTATCTTTTTTGCATGTCAGGCAGTTCCATGAATCAATGTATTTAGGCAGTTCCATGAATCAACATCTTTTTGAAATTTTTTTTGGATATATTTATACATTCTGTATGATAAGAATATGAGCATTTTTTGCAGCATAGGTTCTGCTTGTTATTTGTTATAGTGCACATACACGTGTTACAGATCACCATCTCTTTGTTTATTAGTGGGTAATAGCAGCTAAATCTAATTAACTGGATTTTTACCTTTAGATGGTAGGTATTTGCCAAAATGCCAAACGTCATCTGATTTTAACAAATAAAGTAGCTGATTTGATTTATCACTGCACTGGCGTATTCTTTAGAACTTATATTATTTTATCACAAGTGTTTATAAGTGAAATGATTATTTTTTCAATTTTTGTGAAGAGAATAACAATTTTGTTGTTGTAGGTAGTAGTGTTGTAGTAGTAAGATATGAAAGATTCTAGATTAGAACAGAAATGCTGCCTGCTGCATTGGGTCTCGTGACGCAACTTTGGGAAAATTTCAATGCATTTGGTTCGATCATAACGATCATTGTATAACTCTCTGTACCGGGATTTTGTGGACACGATGACGACTGTAGTTCGCATCAGATTTCGTTTAAACTTATTTGAAAATTGACCCATTTAATATCTCGGCTTCATTTGTTAATTAGTCTGATTCGCCATCTTGTTTCAATATGGTGACTGTAAATCGTAACACCTTAGAGACAAATAAAAAGTAAAATACACTTTTACAATCTACCTGATTTTTGTGGCTAGTGCCTATAAGGCTATTTTTAATTTCATAACAGACTGTATTTATTATTCCAAGAGCTCTTTACAATTTATGCGATACTTTTTCCAACTTCGCTAGCAGAATTTTCGAAGTAAAAAATATGTTTCACTCGATGCGGAAATCGAATCAATCTTGAAGACATCTTACTCGTAGATTCACCGTCATTGTCAAAGTTGCTTTCTAGAGAAGGATCCAGAATTTAACTTTAAAATAAGTTAGAAGAGTAATTTCATAAATTTGTAGACAATCTCATTACTGCGATAAAATGTGAAACGCAATTAAAGCCATTTAGTTAATCCACTGACACGGATCAGACCTTAACCAGACAAAACTGGGGATACTCGCGCTCGCGACAGCTGCCTGTTTTACCGACGCTCCGCCGGTGGTTGTGGCAGTTATCATTTTACCTGCCCTCTTTTACAGAGGGCGATCAACGCGACAAGACAGCCCCATTAGCGAGAACAGTCTTCATCTCGGAACTGGAACTGGAACTGTACGGATCGATTAATGCGAGATGTGGCGTGTCCTGGCGAGCATTCGGACCGAACCCCGGTCTGTAAGATATTATTCAAAAGTGTGCTACATATCATGTATTGTAATAAAGGAATTTAAACAAATCTTTTATTTGTTAATGTAACGATTTATAACATTGTTCCATGACAGTTTTAACAAATTAGGTGAATAACTTACAAAAATACATAAAGTAAAATATTTGTATATTTTTCAGACCGAAAAATATATTTATTTTAGTAGAAAAGAAAGCTCTAGGTTTATTGAATTTATTTAGGACAGTAGTTAATCGTTAATTCATTAAATAATTGGTTTTCAGGGTAGTTACCTACTTACCTACTTACCCATTGATGTAGAGAAACCAAAACGCGTGTCGCTGACCGCTGCGGTGCGTGCACGGAGTCCGATAAACTTATTACTTGATACTTTTTGTATTGAATTATTCCACTGACTTTTCGATAGTGATACCAAAGAGCAGGGGGTTTCATGTAACTTACACCAAATTTACGTTCGATCGCAAGACGGACATCTCGAAACTATCCTACTATGGACAGCGACACCCAGAAGGCAAAACTTAAGACAGGAATCAATGTCTGCGAATGGTAAATCTGCAGTTAAGTTGTCGGGCGCGCACATTGATTCAGATCTTTCAATGAATATAGAAATCAGTAAAACTGTCAGTGCACGCTGACATCAACTGAGACAGATTAAAAGTATTCGGATACGGATCGTATCTTCCTCTTGAGGCAGCCCGTCTACTCATTGTGGTGTCATGTGTAAACTATTGTAACAGCATCTATGTGGCCTACCAATGTTTCAGCTGGATAGATTGCAATCTGCAATGCGGCTGCACGGATAATATATGGAGTTTCCAAATTCTCTCGTATAACATCCCTTTTACAACAGCTACATTGATGATTCATTCGATTCCCTGAAAGAGTTGAATTTAAATTGTGCCGGTTGATGTACAAGGCGACACACAACATGGCGCCTCTGTATCTTCAAGAACTTTGTATCCCAGACAATTTTAATGGTAGACATCAAACTCTCGGGTCAGCCTCTACTTCAGCTGCAGGGAGGGTTATAGAGCCGACCAACCGTTGCCAGAAGTCTAAATTTAGTGAACGGGCATTTACGGTGGCAGGCCCAAAAGCGTGGAACTCTTTGCCCGCCGTTATAAGGAACAGTGCATCCGAGACTTTATTTAAGAAGAAACTAAAAACGCACCTTTTCAAAAAATCATTTCCATAAGTGAAAATATCGATTTATAATTTTAAAAAAAACAAAGATAATTGTAGAACTATAAACAGTTTATGTGTAAAGCGCCTTTGAGATGAAAGTTTTTACGAAAATGGCGCTATACAAATTATCCATTATTATTATTATTATTTATTTATTTATCCTCCTTTCAAATGTTTACCTTTATATATCTTTATTATATATTGCGCTTCCCCATCTTTCATAACAGTCTCCCGCAGAGTCTAGCAGTAGTACTATATATAATTTTGGCATATAAAGAATTTTGTGAACACAATTCCTTTGTTCTTTTCAGATATTGGTGAAATTTTTCGGAAAAAAATGATGTCTTATAAATTCATCAGTCAGCCTGATCGGCGGTCTTTTTGTAAAATGGCACGAAGAAAGTAAAAGACACATTTTTAAACACAGATGAAATCTATCTGATTCTTGCGGCAAGTGCCAAAAGGGTTTTTTCTATCCTGTCCCATAAAACGTCACCGCAGATCCAGTACAAAACTAATGAAACGTGTTGAGTCTGTTTATTTTGAACTCGGATTTCTTTAAAAACCGAGTGAAAATCACAACTACATAAAATGTGGGAAAACATTGTTAACAAGATTTGGAGGATTGAGTTGTACGTTTCTTCATTACGTGGAATGATCGAGCTCTTTCAGAAAGATTGTGAACATGGGAGAGTAAGTCAGCTTGATTTTGTGAGAGGTAGACAGGTAGTAATGATTATATTATTGAACAGGAATTACTCACTGTTCACATTGAATTGGTGGTGGATTCTGGAGTTTGAGGTGAACACCGCCGCCGGACCTGACGCCCAGAACCGCGCCTCGCTCACCCACACTCACACACACTCCTCAGAGCTAAGATCCGCACTGACCCGTGCCAAGTTCATTCTTAAAATATTGATAATAACGAGTACCGTCTGGACCGCTGAGGTAGTTTCCACGTTTTGTACTATCTGTTCTCCCCGTGTTTCCAAGTCTCGCCTCTTCGTTTCTCGCATAATATATTTCATCATTGTTTTCTGGCTTTTAAGCTTCTTTCTCGAAGATTTTTTTGCCTATTTGTACCCCCCGCGACCCCCAAACAGCGCCATAACTCAGCCCTCCGCGGGAGCTTCCCGCGTCTGTGAAAAATAAACTGGCTCCATTTTTCTCCGCATCATTCGTGGTATTATCGACTATTGACATCTCGGAGAACATCAATCAGCTGTCGGAATTACGTGACCGAAAGTGCTTTTTGGACGGAGACGTCAAATCCTTGCCAAATATATTTTTAGCTTCGTACAATGTTATGCCTATTTTAATAAAAGAGAATCAGTGAATTCGTCGGTTTCTTGCGGATAAAACCAATCATGTACCTACCGCTTGTTTGCTGTACATCATGTGATTGTGATGTCCGGGGTGATTTTCGGGTGATTTTAATAATATTATACGACTATAAACTTTGATGCGAAAATAATGAAGTGGCCCATATTAAATGATACAGAATACCGTGTTATGAATACATATTGAATTGTATGTTGAATTAAGTCACCAACTTTGTAGACTTTGATAACGATCATATTTGTCGCGGGACCTTCGTGTTGCAAAATAATAAATAGTCAATTAATAAACTTATGAACGAAATCGAAGTCGACACGTATTAACGTGGGAATTACTATATATTACGGAGAATGATGAATAAGCAGTCCCGTTGAAAAGAGACATTAGGGGTCGATCACAGAGAAGGGGTGAACTAACATTAATACTGTTTATTTCACTACTTCGAAACATAAAGTAAATCAGAAAAAAGGATGTGCGTTTTCAGTATTATAAAATATAATTAGCCTTAAAAATTAATTGAAGTTTTTGTAATAAAAGTTTGGTGGCGTGTTAAATAATGCGGTTTCAGAGTCTTAGCAACAGAATCCCGTCCGTAATTTAGCAAAACCTCAGTTTCAATTCGCCTCACAACTAAAACTTTAATCTCTCAGATGGTTCGGAAGAAAGCCAGCCCGGCCAACCTATGCTTTTGTTTAATTTATCCAAACGGGTTTTTGCCCATTTTCCAGTGGTATTGAAAAGTTCCCTACATTATCTGTCGGTTCGCTAACAGCGTCTCGCACCGGGTACGGCTTGCGCAAGGAAAGTCGTACATTTCTCCACACCTTCGCGGTGTGTAACAATGTTGTTTTATCGTATCAGAAAAAGTTCATTCAACAACAAAATACCGCATTCTTTCTTATACAGCTCTGCGCAGAAAGATTCAATTATAAAAATTTGTAAATATTATTTCTTCATGTTTTCTTACCGTTATCCTGGAGTGTCTAAGTTATTTGAACTCAATTACTCAAAAAGCAGACACTCCGCAATTTCAAAAAATGTGATTTTTTTTATCAGACGCACTGAGGTCAGTTATATATTCGGCCAAAAATTATAAAAAAATAAAAATTATGAATTTAAAAATTAAAAAGAAATAACACAAATTTTCCAGAGGGAACAGAAGGAGGAAGAGGTAGAGAAATGGGATGGAGACTCAATTCTGTGCAATAATAATAAAATGTAAGGCCATTGTAATATTTAAAAAGTCAATTTCTATTAACTTCTCATTATGACATTTGCACGGCGAATGATGAGTTTTGTGCATCAGATGTTCTATTTACAGAAATGTGAAAGAGTGCAGACTGCCGGGTCGAACAGAATGGAATGTGGAAGGACATTTGTTCTAATTGGCTGGGACAGTCAATGTGTCCTTGCAGTAGTTTAAAGATAAGTATTTGGTCAGCACGTGTTCTTCGATAATCTAGGGTTTTTCATGGTGTAAGTTTGCTGCATCTAAATAGGAGTTAAATGATATATTAGATCTAACATTAAGATGTCGAAGATACCTATTTTATATTCGTTCTAATCTCTCATTCTAATATGTAAGTATAATAAATGAAATAATTAATTGTTAATGTTTTGTAGGTGTAATGAATGTTTGGAAGAAGTAGGTGAGTTTGTGTATTTGGGAAGTATGTTTGATAGAAACGTAAAGGCTGAAAAAGGTATCGAAAGGAAGGTGATTGCAGGGAATAAAGTGTACGGCGCTTTGAATGGAATTATATATAACGGAAACTAGTCAACCTAGGCAAGACTAGCGGTGCGCAATGAAGTCATGGTACCGACACTGATGTATGGACGTGAGGCATAAGAGGAACGAAAGTAGATTTAATGCAGTAGAAATGACATCACTTAGGCGTATATGTGGCAGATCTATTTATGACAGAGTAAAGAATGAATAAATAAGAAAATAACGTAAAGCTGATCTTAGTATAGTGAGTAAGATTAATAAAGGATCACTTAGGCGGTTTAATCATATGGAACGGATGAATGGTAAGAAAGATACATGACGCAAGTGTTGATGGCACCAGAAATAAAGGACTTCTGCGGAAAACTCGGCACGACCAGGTAAAACAGATACTGAAGGATGGTCCTGTTAGAAGCCTCAATAATCGGCGACCTTGTAAGAGAATTTGTATGAATGTGGATGTGGCGAGAACTGTATGTCAGGACAGAACTCTGCCTACCCCCGCGGGGAAACGGCGTGCCAGTAGGTTAGTTAATTATATTGATAGTGCATGTAAAGAATCTTTGTCAAAGGGTTAAATGCTGTATCTGATTTCCAACGCGGCTTCCGTGTTATCGACTCGTGATAAGTTTTCAGTTAACTGCTTTTCTATTTAATTTTGCTTCTGCACAGCTGTAGTTTGGCTCGAGGGTATTATCATTAAAATATTATTAATAAAGTGTCTCCCCACTGTTCCGAGATCCTGTCCAGCTCTGACGTCACTTTACATTTTCAGCTGAAGTCATCTCGAGATATGAAACAGCGCAATGGCGGTATTTTGCGCCTTTTCGTAACGTAGCTTAATGTTATTAGCGGAGGAGGAAAGGTGAAGGGTAATGAGATTGAAACCCAGTTCACTGGAACCTAGGAGCTGACAAAACAATTCTAAAAAGCAAATGGGTTTTTTTAAATTTTGCTAAAATTACATTTTTTAATTATAGTAAAAGTTTATTTTTACACGAGTATTTTTAATTTTGAATTGCAGCTAATTGTATCAAACGGAATATTTTAGCAAGCGACAAACCTAAAAAAAAATGCAATTTAATCTGACCAACTTGTTGTTGTTGTTACGATATTCGACTAGTGATCTAGTGGTCGGGGGTTCGAGTCTCGTTCCAGGAGGTCATCAAGTTAGTCCTATTTTCATAGTACAAGCGCTTCGCTTAGTTTGAAAATAGTAAGAATATTGATGTGACGCGCATTTCGTGTACGCATCTCTTTAAAAACAAAAAATTTTAACATTCAGATAATTAAATTTATTTAATATTAGAATTGATATCATTGGCAGTACTACGTGAATATTTATAAGTACACTAATTTATATACTTAACATCATAAATATTAGATAAAAAGTTATCACCACGATTGCGCCTTATATAGTTCACTGCTCTGTTCGGCATCGAGATGTGAGTTCAGGTCGGAGCCGCCAACTACCCAAAAGAGATCTATAAAAATTTACGAACAGCAATAAATAGATTTTTTATGAAATTCAGTCATACCGTGACTTTTTCGATTTATTATATAATAAAGCTATTCCGTCCGACAATTTTGTTTGAATATCTCGATAACAGCGAATTGGTAAATTAAAGTCTCGGAATTCCTAGTCGGTTAAGTGATAGCTTTATTTGATCCTTCTAACCACCATCGTTTCGTATCTCTATATGTAAGCGACATCTCTCACCTCGTAAAGTCATTTAAAATCGATATTTCGCACCCTTAGTTAAAGACAAGTCAAAATACCCGAATTCAAATGAATGATGTAGAAAATGTGGTTATTAATCATTGTTATTATGTAATGTTAAGAGAAACTATACACACTTTCTTAGTCTTTATAACTGCATTAAAAGCTTTAAAGTCGTTATCTCAAAAGTACATTTTCTTAGTTTTCAGAGTCTGAAACTAGGAATGCGATTTGTATGTTGGCAGGAATCTGTTCAAAGGAGTACTAAAAGTCCCCCTGAGGCGGGAGCACTAGAAAAATCTTCAGGATTGCTTTTATCAACACCAATTATTATTATAGACATTTTATTTAAAGCATAAATATACATTACTACATTTATCGAGTTTTGTATTTCAGAATTACTAATAAGTAGGCGTGTGTAAATTATATATGGATAAATAGAAATTCATTGAATATTTTTTAATTCTTGGATAGATTAGATTATAAGTGATGAACGCAGTGCGTTGAAAATATTCCACTAGATCTGTATACAAATATTTACTGCCATATAACGGCATCGTGATAGTAATAATAATAGTAACGCTAGTAATATTAAAATATAAGTATGATAACCACAAAGAATGCTACAAATTTTAAGAAAACAAAATATTTTGTGAAAATAATTTGGGGAAGTATTTTCTATTTTCTTCAAAAATTAAGCTGAAAATAAAATAAATTAACCTCTTAACTTCTCGAGACCCTTCTGTATATTCGAGGATTGTTTTAAATTCTCGGCATCATTAGCCACACACTTTTTCAGAGATTTCTCCCTGACCCGCAAAACAGATTTTTAATGTTCGGAATTAGAATAATGGTAATTTATCATTATTCCCGAGACTTGTGTGAGAGCAGATATTATACCTATTTGGGTTTTTGCCGAATGGAAGTGCTATATGTGGAACTACTTGTAGGTGGCTCGTTACGTTTAAAACGAGTTAACATTATGCACATCTTAGTTTAATAATAAATTCTAAGAAATTCATGACAATAATATCAAATAATTACTTTTCGTTTTAATAAAAACACATTTTCAAAACAAAAGTTGCAATTTTAGGTCATATTCCTGTGATATTTTTAATACAGATTAAATCAATCAATTAGAAAGATATATAGACATAATCTATTTACCAATCGAAAATACATTTTAGGTTTATATGCCGGTAGCAACATACACATATTTTGTCGATAAATCGTTTTTTTGTACATCTTTCTAATTGATTAATTTAAGTTGTATTCAAAAATTATATTTCACATCCAGATTTTACATATTTTGAGAAGCCAATGGATATGACATATCCCTAGATACAATGCACATCTCAGAAATGTAATTGAGAGAAAATAGAGAAGTAGGTCCAGACTAAATTAGGTCCACCGAATAATGAGCGAGGCGAGCTACACGACTACAGATTACTTCGGACAGAAGCGCCTGGCGAGCGTTGCGTTGACAAGAACGCAATTATATAATGTCAAATAATAATTCAATTACCTATTTAATAAACTCTTATTGATTCATGAAACTCTGACCCTGGCCAGGACTTCGGGGAAAATATTATTCTAAAACTCAAGAGCGGCACAATTCTAATTTTATAACTTGCACAAAGACGACACATTTTTAAATATTAAATACGTACAACTTACACACAGATGTACAAAAAGAAAGAAAAATAATGATTTCAAATGTGAAACTAAATGTTAATTGCATACCGTAAATCACACACACTGACCGATTTTGAACATTCAATCTGTGTACACACATACTACATTTGGTAGATTGGTATAGGCAAAATGATTTAAATGAAATAAGATAAAATAAAATATTGTAGATATTATATATATTATACTTATTTGAATTAAAGCTATCGCTTTTTTATAAAAATATAGAAATAAGAAATGATTGTAAAATGAGATTGATATTATTAAAAAATACTAATTATTTTCAGTTAACTGAATACTGAGTACGTAAAAAAACGTTCTAGTTCTTCATTAAAAGCACATTAGCCAAGTAACCCGTTCTTTAAAATCTTCATGAAGATGTGAAGTTCCAACCGTTACCAAAATTTAAATTAGTTTATAAGTGACTATTTACTCGTTTTTTTTTTATCTCGACTATTTATTTTATTTATTTATTTATTTTATTTTTTAACAAGATATTATTCAAAAACTCTGCTTATCATTTTGGTTCGTACATAGTTTAAATGTTTGATGGTTCTAGTTATCATATTTGTACTCTACACCACTCGCTAAACTCGGCCTAGCCCACGCGCTAGCGCACTTACAACGTATGTTTACATTACATTTTTTAAAAGTTTGTTTTTAGCTGCTTCCATAATGAAGGCTGCGTGTGCGCGTGTGCGCGTTTGCGCGTGTGCTCGCATTACGCGGCTAATTGCCAACTTGCGCCCCGTGTGAAGTATGAAATTAGCATAATGCTAATGATACGCTAAACACCGAATTATACCGCAAAATGGAATCATTTCAGTCGGTAATGTTTTTATAAAAATATACATCTCCCAAGTTTCCCGAAACAGATGAAAATAATGTGGAACACTCGCCGAGCCGGCAGCGCCCCTCGGCCCGAAGATTCACGGAGAATAGCCTTAAGATAGGCATCGATAATAAATCCATACCCCAATTAGCTTTTATAATGCCTATTAAGAATGATTGACTTTGTTCGACTGATCTTATCGATCCCCCTCCCTGCCCTGCTCCCTTATCGGTCCGGCGCGGTCTGCGGTGGGGCTCAATCGGGCTAACTTTTTGTCTCGGAGAGCTCCACAACGGAACGGTACTTCATAAAATAGACCGTGAATATTTGACATATCTAAAACATTTAATTGGAGCAATTTATAATTCATTTCTTTCATTGCTAGTCTTTTATTTATAACACACAACTGCTGAGAATTTTCGTTAGATGATTACTTATCATACTCGTACGTGTCCACAGACGAGAACCTTTTCTCGCTAAAGATATGCATCGGTTGGTTATTCTGTTCTGCGTACTGAGTACAGTAGATAACGAGTAACAGGTTTCTTCGTGCTCAACTCTATAGTGTCCCTTACGTGACTCTCGAGACAAATCTCTCGTCAGAAGAGATGCCATTAGAGTACCGTCTCACAAGGTAATAACCGTTAGCGCACTGTTTGCCCCCCGTCGCGAGCCCAGTGCATCAGAGACTTTATTTAAAATGAGCCGCAGCTTTTCACAAGATCATGTCCATATGCTCAAATCACAATCTGTCATTATAAATAGTAGTTAGGAATAAACAGTTGAACAGTTGATGTGTAAAGCGCCCTAGAGATATTATTTATGAAACAAGGAGCCATACAAATTATCCCATGTTATTTATTATTAATAATATTATTAAGGCATAGTATTAATATTTAAATACTCGTATTGTGTCATCTCTAACATCTGCGAGAAATAGTGAAGATATATCCGAATCGAGCTTTTTATGAAGTTTTACAATTATCTCTGTATCACTCGTACATTCCTTTTCTTTGTCTGCCGCCGCTAATCTCCATCGCTTCATCAGAACTGAAATACCCTCGGAGATGACCAGGGCCGATTAGCCCCGCGGACTGTCGGAAGGGCCGTGCAAAGTCACCTTTTGCTCGGCGAGAAATATCATTTGTCGCTGTGTCATAAATGATACCGTACTATTGGATGCGAACCTGGGAGGATGTTACGTCGATTCATTTAATATCTGTGATCGCAGAACAGCTCGGGAAGAGCGCCGCAATATATTGATGCATCCAGTAAAATTTAAATGTTTACTGAGTATACTCTATTCTGCTCAATTTGAATTATATTTTATCTTTACATTTTAGATGAACTGATACAAAGCCTTATCATCAGCATTAAATGTGTTGGAATATATCTGCCATACTTTACACACGTCTCTCTAGTATTTATATAATATACTAGAAATAACCTAGCACGAGAAATGAATAGTTTTGCAACCTTAATTTTGTTGTATCGATAAAAATACAAAAGAGAAATAATTGAAATATTAAATATATGCTTATCACGCATATCTATTTCCCTAGATATATTGATGAGTGGATTAATTTTCTTGTCGTCTATTGTTGTTGTGTAATTTGATATTTATGCGATGCTCAGAATCGCGAACGGACACAAGGTTATTATTATATGATGTATCTGTTTGATTATATTATGCTAATAGAAAAGACTATTATCAAAAAGTTTCTTTCGAGAAAATTGCATTTGGTTCTTATTTTAAGGTGAAACACTCCAAATTAATTTTAAAGTATTTTAAATAATTAGAATAGTGTGCCATGACGAAGGTTGAGAAAAATCGCTTTAAATCTTGATGTAAGGCAATATATGCACAATCCGACTTCAAAATCCAAAAAAGGGCGTATTGATAATATAAAAATATATATAAATGTAATTTTTTTCTACACTTTGTACTCCGCGGGCGTCCCGATACAGTAAATAATAAATATTAATCGCGGGCACGCTCGGAGCTTATTGGTAAAGCGAGTCTCCTCCGGACCGAGCCCCGCCTGCCCTTGTCCCCGTCCCTGTCCCTGTCCCTGTCCCTGTCCCTGTCCCTGTCCCTGTCCCTGTCCCTGTCCCTGTCCCTGTCCCTGTCCCTGTCCCTGTCCCTGTCCCTGTCCCTGTCCCCGTCCCTGTCCCTGTCCTGGCTATTTCTATCGCTCGGTAATTCTATCAATTTATTTGTTTAGTGTCATCTGCGACATAACTAAATGAACAGAAATATTTAATAAGGGGGATGAATGAAAAAATGACACTTTTAATAATTGGCAAAATTAACTTTGTTGTTAAAATTCATTATTTTTATTATTGTTTTTTTAAAAATAGATTCTGTTAAAGAAACAATAACGTATGTTTTTCATTAGTTATTTACATCCTGAAGAAGAAACTTATATTTTTCGAAACCGGTAGATGTATTTTAACTCAATAAGTGGTTAATAAAACAAAGTAAACAAATAAAAATAATTAAAAAATGGTTTACATATCACAGACATGTGTATTATACCAAATATATCACACGTGAAATATGTTTTTTACTATAATTAGTTTCCTATATTAGGTCTGTGACCGGCGCAAGTCGCCAGTCTTCAAAATGGTGGATGATGATGATGGAATTGGAAGGGACGGGTTAGATAGGAAATAGGGAATTGAGGAATGACTTACGGAATCAAAAGACAGTCCGACTCACCTGGTTAACGACGCCGTCACCTCGTTCTTCCGGAAGTTCACCCGACGCAGTAAATGAAAAAACTCTACGAGTTTCACGTTCACAATAAAATGAAATCACAGCGGTGCATGCGAAGTAGTGATTCAACACGAACAATCGCATGAGAACACTTCCTTTCCTCGACTTCCAAAAGGACAACCGGTCGAGCCAAAGGAAAAATATGCACCGGGGAGAATAGGCTAAGAGGGTATGACAAAATACTACAGTTAACAATAATGTGAATGAATAAATTAGTATGGAAGTGTATGTGTTCACCTATAAAAATAATAATTCATTTAATTTATTAGGAATACGGAGCAGTGTCTATAAAGATCCTGGAATACCCGTAACAATATTATTGTAGTCCATCCGTGAACCTTATTTTACAAGCGCTATTTCTATCCTGTTATTTTTAACATGCTCTATATAAAGAGAAACGTGCTATTATAATCTTTATTTTATTAATAGGTAATTCATTTAAATTAAATTAATTCATTTAATTATGTATTAACATAGGTGAAAATCAGCGTTATACGACAATTTGACACAGCAACAAAAGAGAAGGGGGATTGCTACGTTAGCAGAGCGCTCGCAAGACGTACCATGACCCGGCACTCACAAAATATTTCTGAAATAAATTCAATTAAAAGTATATTAAATTGCAATTTTTTACACAAAAAAATTAACATTTCATTCTTATACGACAATTTGGTACAGCAGTCACTGGAAAAGTTACTAGGATGGAACAGTACTCGCTTGGCATGTGAGTTGTACTGGGATCAATACCCGGCGCCTTAAAACATATATTGTGATAAAAGGAAATCCTCCGATTAAAGATATGTTAAAATGATGGAAAAGCAGAACAGGGTGTGGCGTACTTTATCATCTACTTTCCCGCAATAAAGTAAAGCAAAACTGTTGAACCGTTTATAAAAAAAATCGTTTAATCGAGGAAATGTATCGACCAATGTTTCGCTAATTTTCCGGCACATGAAATACTTCTTCCTCCATTTTCTATCGGCGAACAGTACTGCCGACGTTTATTCTATTTTTCCGAGGGTAGGTTCCAGGGGTGGGTCGCCAGGGATGTTTGTGTGGAGAGGCTGGCCAGAGGAACTCAGGATTACGGAAGAAATTGTGTACTTTGAGACGAATGAAAATACGGGATATTAAAAGATAAGATTTCGAGAACAAAACCTCAGAATACCCTTTTACATAGTTATTATTGAGGTTTTATAAACATTTTATTTATATTTATTATTTATAACAAGGGAAAATAAATAATGTAAGATGTTAATGAACTAAAAGTATGCCTTATTCTATACCAAATTGGTTTGTTCATATTATATGCAGTCATTTCTATTTAGAGTGGTGGAACTCGCCCCATTTAATAATCCAGATTCGGGACTGAGAAGTGGTTTGGGTTATTTTATTAGTTGATCATATTGCACAGTTCTCTGGAGACATTGGTCCAGCGAGGAGGGAGGGAAGATGAAAATTGAGATTTATGTGAAGGAAGTGATTCTTTTATGTTGCGTTTGCCAGTCGAGGTGGAGGACTCTTCGGTGACGGATGGTCCAGACCGGAGATAGAAACAAATGTAACTTTATATGCTGGATTTGGTTAATAACAGCTCTTATAATATGAAAAACAATTAATATGTTTTAATTAAAACACATTTTTATCGTCACGATGATTATATGAAAGATGCAGAGAAAAACCTTTTAAAATAAATATGTAGTTTCCATCGAGAAATTTCTATTGCCGGAGAATGAGTTACCAATTAAGTTAACGTCAAATTGTCGACTCGATATGTTATCGTTCTATAGTAGGGAGACATCATAAAAGTTATTAACTTTTATTTGCAATTAATATTTAATACTTTGGAAGAGAATGGTGTAGGATATTTGCAGTTCACGGTTTTCAGTACTGAGGAAACCGACTGGATAAGTACATACAAATAATTATAAACAACTAACTAAAACCATATTAATCGAAGATTTACTGATATCGCAACCGGTCGATGTCAAGGCAACCGACGCAGTCGAGTATAAAGTACGTAATCAATGTGTGTACACTTTTCGTTGTAGATTGGATTATTATATAATCCGGCGCACTTCGCTGTCGTAGTAACGGAAATATTTATCTGCCTGTGTCCGCGGTCCGCGGTCCGCGGTCTGTTGGACGAATCTGATTTAGTAGGAATGAACAGAAGTTGTCGATATATATTATATAAACGTCCTTAGATTTCAATGGTCCACCTAAGGGAGGGTCACCCGTGATAGATCGCCCTTCACAATCCGCTGTCGATATGATGATTTACGATTCGCAAACCGGGGCAAAGACCCTCGGGAATAGTCTGGAAGATAAACTACGGAAAAATTCGGAAGACGAATTTTATGACCTTGATTTTGAAAGCGCTGTCAAAAGTCTTCGATATCTCTTTACTACCTCCTCCTATCTCCTCGTCGCCATCGTTTGTATTTCTGTCAAAGTGTGTGTTCCTAGATCAGTTGAACATCTCCGATTTGTTTACCCTGAGTTAAACATTTTGGAAATATTCATCATATTTAGTGTAATACATATCTGGTATCCACCATTCAAACTATGTTCTACCTTCATGGAATCAGTTACCTACTTGTTCTACCTTCATGGAATTACTGATTACTCAACATGTTTTGGGACCGATGATCCCTTCTTCAGGATACAATGTACACTATACTCAAATTAAAATTGTAAGTATAGACATAAACAAAATAATTGTTGACATTAAATGAGCTTAATTCTAATATAAAAATTGTTCTGATCAAGTTCTACCTGTATGAAACTGATTACACTCAGTGCGAACATTGATCCCGAAACATGTGGAGTAATCAATAAACAGCGGCGGTCAATAAAAAGTGCGTTTTTATTGTTAATATAAAATGTTGCCACAAAATAAATTTGAATTTGATGAAAAATAAATAAACAATTATCAAAAACACATTTAATTGAAAACTTTCTTACTCCATTTCAAAGGATGTTTCCTGTTTTACTCCGCACATGGGAAGAACGCCTACCATATCTCATATGCTACGCGCTGAGGAAGACGGTCGGGAGATTTAAGTTTGGATTATTTGCAAATCGTCGCCATTTGATATTTGATGGACTGAAGAGGTGAAATCGCCCCGTTTCAGAATTCTAGCAGACGAGGGGATGTTTTTCGTGATAGGTCAAACACCTCGCCTGTGATCGAAATATTTATAAAATAGTAAATCTATTCTCTCATCCAATCATCAGAGGATTAAAAAAACTCCCACAATGATCTGACATGTTATATGATGCGTCCTTGAAGTGAATAATTTTCAAAAAGGGAACTAAACATGTCAATTTTAGAATATTATTATTATTTGTATAATATAGTGTGTTTTGACATGTAGTTTATACAAAACCAACAAAATATAATTGAAATGTGAAAATTTGACATTTTAAGAGATCTAATTTTTATAGTAGTTAATAACTTAGTAATATAATAAACTTTAGAGTGCACTCCGACTCTCGACTCAGTTCTGATTATCACATTAACGGTACAAGTAAAAATTCGCTTAAAATGTTAGGATTAATTTTGAGTCTAATCAAGGCTTTCGAGAGCGTGTAAACTTTAACTGTTGTATAAAAAGTAATCTAAAGTATGCAATCCTCACCACCAAATACATACTTAAACTGTTGAGGCCGTCCAGAAAAATATTCTAAGTGTTTCAGTCATTGTTAGTAGATATAGTTTGAACGGAAATTTGGTGAACCGTATAGTTCGAATGACATATATTATTATACCTTTCAAATACTCGAGGTACGGAGAAATGTTAATCTAATATGCCTTTATACAATTATTCATAATTACACCGATTGTCCTGCGTGGCAACAGAAAACTGATCGTACTGCCGATCTATAATACGAACTTAACACTTTATAAGTCTGTCTAGGATATAGTTGGACGCACTTCAGAAAACTATCTTGAAAAAGGTTTAATTTATTTTAACCATATAACGTGTCAACTGTTAGATTCTTTGCCGAAACTAGACCCTATGTGTCATCATAGTCCTATAGTGCAACTTTTTATTATTTGATTAAAAGGATAATTAGTAACTGTGGCCACATTGTGTATTTTGATATTGAACGTGTAATGGATAATGGGATAACAGGAAAATAATATAAAAAATATATTTTATTTTTGTTAATAAATAACTAATAATTTGAACATTAAATATTACATTTGCATTCATTTTGACTATTTTTAAGAGACTTCTAAGAGGATACAGTCCATATTTTGACAGCGGTAAGTGATGATATGGTGAACCGTCTGAGTAATCCCTCTTCAGTGTCAGCCGGGAGGTACCAGAACGCGCCCTCGCTCTCTGGTATCAGGGACTCCGTTATAAATGGGAGAATTAATTCTATTTACTCTCAAATAAAAACGCTGTGTTTTATTTTATCTATAATGAATACGGAATTCAATTAATATTGTTCGACATTGCAGAATTTATGGCGGGGAATACAAATGGAATGTTTACGAAAAACCGACGTTCTATTAAATTTGCTCCACTAAAGAAAATTACTATTTCTTCTGGTGCTATGGGTACAAACTATACGAATACACAGAGGAAGCATTTTCGCTCTTTCATCTACAAGAAATATATGGAAGAACGCTCGACATGTCTGTAGCGGGAATATGAAAAGTTTCTAGATACAAGCGGATATTTGTAGGAAATAATAGAAAGAGCGAGGTAATGAGTGTGTTCAATGTTTCAATAATATCGAGGCTTTTACAGCCTTCTAAGAAAATAAATTCGCATCAAAATTCATCAGTTTTCGTGAACATCTACTATAAATAATTATTTTAAGTTCGTTCTGTTTAGAAAGTCCAATGGAATAAACTAGGGGTACACTTTTGTTGCTTGGATAATAAAATTTAAATTGCGCGGTGGAAGGGGCGATGGAAGGGGTGCGGAGGGTGGGGGGGGGGTCTTATCGCCAGGAGATGTGGACTGATTTACAATTCCTCATTTTACGACTCCAACTTAATACCTAATATATTACCAAAATGTAGGGCGGAGTTATTCCTTTGGTTCGTTTTGTGAAAACATTTCGAGCTAAACAGTTTCAGAAAATGCTCCGAATGCTTTCATGACGATAACTTATATAAATAAATGCATTTTAATATAGAATATGTTTATTCAGCGCACATTCCAGTCAAATTTTACAAATAAAACTGTTTTAGAAAAAATCCGTCGAAAATATTGTAACACTCTTATTTACCACGTGTTTTATTTTCACTTTTTCCGGTACGGTATCGATGGCAGGCGCCTCAAAAAGATTTCGGAGACTCCGAGTTTTGATCCCGCTACATCTTGATTTGAGTAGTAATATTGAATTTTATTTGAAAAATAGTTATATTTCTATGAAGTTTTCCTCTTGGGGTGATCTGTATCACTGATGAGCTAAGCCGTTATGGTGACCGGTTGGGTAATTGTTATTTCATTATACCGATTATCGGTGGTCACGTGGTCACTTCTCGCCGAATTATGTATAATCAATCTTACAAACGTGAATAACCGGGAATTCATCTACCTACAAACAAACAAGTACATAAGGCCCCATGTACAACATTTATTATGTGCCGTATTTAACTGAAAAAAAAAACGGAGTATCTGCACCCGAACATCCGACCAGTTCCCACATTATTTAATATATAGAAACACGTGTCCTTATATAATATGCCCTGTAAATAGTACGTAGGCAGAAAAATAATCTGCCTACATAAGACGGTTGTAGATATTTTCTGAGTAGTTCTCTTGATAAGTTTGCCGTGCAAACACTACTGGAATTTTTATTTAATTATATTGTTATTATTACTGAGAAAGAGTAAAAAGAAAAGAAAATACAGTACGTATTCTGTACGTAATAATCAGTAACTAATTATCATTACAATAGAATACAAATCTCAAAATCGCATTTAAAAGTGCTGTTTAGTTCATCACTTAATTAAATGCATAATTTAGAATTGAATGTGCAACACAAAGTTTTATCAGTTCATGACTTTTCTGTATCTTAGTTCATACACAATTATTACAATCTTATTCAAAAATAATAGTAAGAATTATCAGTTTTGTATAAACTTGTATGTATTTAAAATATGCGTTGAGTGCACTATTATGATTGTAGTCACGACGGTCCCCTGACAAGCAAAGCCCGATATATTACCGGAAGCTGAGCTCAGGAGAGCCTCGGATGCTGGGGGGAAGATAAGATAAGATAAGATAGAGTTTTTTCAGGAAAATATTCAACGACCCTTTATTATTGTTGCTTATCGTACATTGTTTTACATTGTCGAGATATTTTCTCAACACCGGTATCTAATTCTCTGCAAGTTTTAATATCAATTAAATAAATCACTTCTGGAAAATTTATTTTATCGAAAAAACCTTGGACACGAACCCAGAACTTTCTGTTGCCGGTAGAGATAGTGACACTACACCTACAATGTCGTAAGATCTATCTTAATATCGTATCTTTGAATGTATCATCTGATATTTTTACATCAAACAGTAATTAATATTCAAAGTTTTAAATGCATATTATTCGATTTCTTCGGCGGAGTTTTATTCATCGCCCATGAGGTGAAATTTTTAGAAAAATGGTTCTCTATAATTTAAAAGTCAAGTAATATCTGATTTTAGGCACGTTATATAACTCTTACATATTATTAATATTCAAATCAGTATGTAATTGTTAAAAATAATGTTTGTAACACATATTTAAGTAGAAAATCATTGTCAGTATGTATTTTGACACAAAAATGTTTTTTTTTTTTTTTAATTTTACTGTGGGATTTTGACAGTGTAAACATATTATAACAAACATAATAACTATTTAACATATGGTACTAATAATGAAAATTCACAAAAATATTTAGATACATAGGTGTGTTTAGATGTAGAAAATAAATAAAAAGATAAAAGAGGGAGAAAGGGTGGGGAGTATTGTATTCGTTTTAATTTCGCAATATATGTAATCTGCCATGGCTTCCAGATTTAAGATGCGTACTTTAAGTGACTACGAACAAATGCGTAATACAGTATTTTGAGGCAATACGGATTTTGGAAGTGTTTGCAGGTTCGAAGTATGAATCCTAGCATTCTATAGGTCTTGGGGGTAATTTGGTCAATGTGATTTTTAAGAAGTTTGCTATCGAGGATTATTCCTAGGTCTTTAATATCGCTTTTATTTTCTAACTGGGTGCTGTCTATTGTGTAAGTAAAATGAATGTTGTCAAATTTTCTTGAGAATGTTATTTGAAAATATTTTTTAGCATTCAGGTGGAGTTTGTTCACCTTACAGTAGGCTGCAACGCATCATTTTGCTTTTTATGGCAGTCGTCTAGGGAGCTCACTTTGGCAAAGATCTTCGTATCATCTGCATAAAGAAAAAAGTTGGCAAATTGAAAGCATGTGTGTATATCATTAATATTGATTATAAATAGAAGTCGACCTAGCAAACTCCCTTAAGGAACTCCGGAAGAGATGCGCGCTCAACCTGAGTTAAATGATTCCTTAATATTCCAAGGTATCATCTGACATATTATATTTCAATATATTGTATTTGTAATGAGACATCTATTTCAGTTTAATGGGCTTTAATATTATCAAGGAATTGTGAAAAATTGTAACTTCACAAATGTTACCTATACGATTTAAATAAAATGAACGATATTTTTATTTCACAAAAGCTCCGAGGATTTATGCAATTGAATGTTACGTTTCATTGTCAATTTGTGTGATATAAAGTATTGTAATTTCGTTAGTGATTCTATGGATCAGTGTTAGTGTAACGCGTAAGGAGTGCGGTCGCTTTCTCGCAACATTAACAGAGCGGTGATAACAATTGGCTAGAATTGAGCATTGAATGAACTCCCCCTCCGTAACGCTAATAATTAATTGCAAATATTATTTGTAATTGTCATAAAAGGCAACACAAAAACAATCAAGTTCGCGAGCCTGCCCTGCCCTGCCCTGATCTGCCCTGCCCGCTTTCACTAGAATGAAATGGCATTTCTATTACACTTTTCCATTTACGACATTTTTAACTACCTGACCTCCTCAGCATCACGCCATACTCCGCAGGGGTAGACGGAGAGAATAGAATGACACAGTTCTCCTAATATACCACAATTGCCTCGCTCACTTTCATACATGTTCGATGTACTCCAATATCTGGTGTACCCGATCGAGCCAGATCTTTCGCAGACTTTCGCGAATAAAAGATTATACCTAATCATAATAAATAATATTTTGTATTATTATAATAATATAATATATAATATGTTTGCCTAAGAGTTCCGACTGTAAATAATAAACATATATAATAATTGATTACCATCGTGATTACCTAGTCAGTCACCGCCTTAAAAAGATAATTAAATCTTCTAAATACCTACCGATTACAATTTCTATATTACCTTCGCCTTACTGCTTTACACGTTTCGCTCGCTGTGCACCTCGAATATAAATATATTTAGTTAGATTTTAAAAATATTTATTTATTTATCGGTAACTGTATACTGTATATGTAAAAATATGATCGGACTGTGCCCGTCTCATTGGAGAAATTCTGCGATGAGACGGGCACAGGTTACGAGCTATCGTACAAATAAATTAGTTTACAAACATAAAGAACAATTATAAAGTGAACTTTTAAATAAGTTATTTTGAAGAAATTTGTGACAACAATTATTAAAGGTTTGAATCAATACGTTTGAGTGAGTGCACCGATACTAGTTCTACCCATATTACGAATCCAAGTTTTTATTTTCTGTTTGGATACTTTAATTCTGGCATCGCCTATCGGGTTTCACTCAAAGGTATTTAAGATTCAACGTAATATAAAGTCGATCGCTTTTAAAAATGGAGTAATGGATTTATCAATTGAAAAGATTACAGAATATAAGTTCAAAATTTGTCGAAAACGTGCTTCCCCTGACAGGAAGAGGTGCGAGTTCGAATCCCGGTAGCAAATGAATTTTTTTTTCATATGAATAGATTTTTTTCTATATATCTTTCTAGTTGATTAATTTAATTTGTATTATAATATTTGCAATTATGTTTGAAGGGTTGTACAACAGTATTTGGACAATTGAAGTTAGTGAAGTAACTTGTATCTGACCTAGATCTTGAATGACCACTACTACAATTGCATAATATGTTTCTCCAGACAGTCGACACGTCATGACTCGCCATTACTTGTACTCGTAGTTACAATGAATCATTATTAAATTAAATACTAATTAAATGTATTCATTGGAAAGATAAACATATAAAATCTATTTTATCAAAAAATATTCTTATTGCTACCGGGATTCGAACTCGGATCTCTTCCAATCCGGGGAACGTTCATTTTTATAATTAGTATTTAAAATATCACAGAGCTATGTTCTGAATAATTACAACTTCGCAATGAGATTGTGTTCTCCTTAATAAATTTGTTTTCCTAAATAATTGGTTATCTTCAGATAAATATAAAAACTCATGCCATTCGAACCGCGAAGGCTGAGTGGCCGGTAACCCGATAGGGGAGGGGGGAGGGGGGAGGGGGGGGGGTAGATCTCGAACCTATTCCGCTTTGGAGATATTCAAATATTTTTTTCAACAAAACCGTTCTCCAAATGGAATTTCTTTTGCGAGTAGTTCCCGGAAAGTACAAATCACAGTTTCTTTCTTCGATGTTCCTGTTTCGCTGCTTTTCTATCTCACGAGCTATTTTCGTCAAACATAACACTCGACCGACCCAAATCTATCCGGACTGATTTCATTAATTTATAATATAAAATATTAATTTTCGTAAAAATATACCGACTTATCTTACTTTTGTAATATAATTCCTGTAGAACAATTATTCAGGGGATACAAATAAGATCCCCCATTTCTCATCTGCGAACAAATCCATTTTCTATTAATCTCCAATCGACCTTTAATCGTTCACATAGATGTACAGTGCGTATAAATTTCTCAATACTGCAACAATTGAGAATCCGAAATCCTTCCAATTTTTAGAATGCATCGTCCGCGGGGTGCGCTTTAAAATCTAGAGAAGCTCGCGGTGATTCCGAAGAGAAAACAATATCCGAAAACTGAAAAGAAGAGGGCGATCTCCAACTCGATGAACAAACCAGATTAAAGAAGCTATCGACTACTGTACCGCAACAATTCAATAGATATCAACAGATCACATCTCAGGAATCGCGAATGGATAATAATATGTACCTAAAATCGTGAGGGTGCTCGGGAACTCTCTTTCCAACCGCGACTTCATACAGTATTTCCGATTCCTATTGAACACTAGTAAACCACTAATTTTTATAGAACATTTATACATTCATTCATGATCGCCTATTTGCTCAGTAAAGCAGCTAAACTATACGATATGTATGATAAATCTAGGATAAATAGTTGTCAGTAGGTAGTCTAAGCTACACAATGGTTACCTGTAGAACGCAAACTTTATTTTCGTGTCATGGTTATCTTTTCAGATGCTGATTTTTTCAATCTTCTTATAATTTTAATTGACTGATGATGATTATAGGTAGATGCGCGAAGGTAATGTATTCAGATTTCAGGATCTACTCCATCAATAAAAACTTGATAGGTCATTAGGTTGAACTGCTTCTAAAATATTCACCGCGTCCATACTACATACTATTTACTCTTGTAGTAGACGTGACATAAATAAACCATTATATAGTACCTAAGAACAGGTGTTATTAGATACGGTATAACGTGGGAATTCGGTCCCGAGTATAAAATACTGCACCGTGCACGACATATTTTGTGCATGGAGCACCATTGCAGTAGCTCGTTTGTCGGTAGGTCCTCCAGGAATATGAATTGTCGGATATTATTGTTATTCGCGTTCTCAACAATAATCTTAGAACCTCTTTTCAGTTTTCAATTTGATTTCATTCCTAAATACAGTAGAATGTTTACTACTCATATCATCTCATAATTTTTACGGTACCTATATCTTATTCTACTTCCAATAAAGATCTGAATGAAGCTTGAAGCATTGAGAAAGGACTCGTATTCTAGCTCGACTCACAGTCGCGCAGTATTACAGTCCCGACAGTTTTCGAACAGACGCCGTAAAAAGATTCTGTTAATAAAAATGATAAGAAATGTTGAAACTTAATAGGTCTTTACAAATTGTCATTCCGGACTGAATCATCTCGTCTTTATATTCCGTCCGAGGGAGACGGAAATATGATAATTGCTATCTTCATCCATTCAAATACGTTTCACTGTTTTTTTTTCCGTTATATAATTATCTTTTTTTGTGGTTAGGTGATGGGCGATGACGTCATGCCTATATTAGTAATATTAGAGGCTCCTGAAGGAGTGTGGCGGAGATTGATTTGTAAGACACATTTCACATTAAACAGTTAGTGTATTTATCTCTGAATATAAACCCCTTCCCATCCCCCCTGATATAATTGTGTTTTATATTGAATACCATTGAATGAATGTGTATTATAATGAATTGCATTGTGAGTAAGATTAAAAAAGGATCACTAAGGTTGTCTGGTCGTATGCAACGGATGCATGAGGAGAAATAAGAGAGGAGAGAGGAGAGAGGAGAGTAAAAAATATATTTATGCTACAATGTTGAAGGCACCAAGCATGACCAGGTAAACCAGATACTGGAAGATGTTCCTATTAGAAGCCTCAATAATCAACGAGCTTGTATGAGAAGATGTATGAATGTGCATGAGGCGAGAATTGTGTGTCAGGACAAAAAAGCGTGGCGCTCTTTTCTCTCTTTCTACCCCCATGGGGAAACGGCGTAATGGTAAGTTAGTCAGTTACCTCTCTGGTTACTGCACTCCCTGACCCCGCTGTAAATATGTAAATGTTGTTCAGCTGCAGTCTAGTATCCTGAAAAAAATACAGTCATCCGTTCACACTCCTCCCGTCTGGACCAAATTTAGTAAATATTGTTATTATTTAGGGTCTGCGCAAAACAAAGAAACTCTCCTCCACATTTAAAATTATTACTTAATCTGAACCCCGGGCCGGGCAATTTATATTTTGAATTCAATGTCTAAAAGCACGAATAACCCGGTCATACAATCATCCGAACAACCAATTCATATGAAAAAAATAAATTATTCTAACCACTGGTTGAAATGAATTTAGTAAATTGCCTCCTACGTAATTCCGTGTATTTTAGTAATACTTAATAATTGTTTTATACATATGGCAATAAGCGTCAAGCATTTGTTTTTAAAATATTCGATAATATTTATCATATCTAAATGTTTCCTCGAGAGGGTAGGCAGAGAAGATACAAGATGTCCCAAGAGTCTTTTTCATAAAAAAAATTATGTAATATAATAATGGATGGGTTTAATAAAAAAAATGTTTATACTTTATGTTTTTTATGTTTTTACTTAAGCACAATCCCTGGAAATATATTTCTTAAAAATTATGTTTTTTTAAATGTGATCCGTTATTTCGCTGGCACTCTTCTGAACGGGAGGCAAGATTTCTGAGAACCGCCCGCACGTATTTTCCGTGATCGCTGCTATTTCTTCTCGGATATTTTCTTTTAATCGGTCCAGAGAGGGAGGATTGTTACTGTAGCCCCATAGGAAAAGGTAGTGTCAAGTCGGGGCTACGTGGAGGTCAGTTTATGTCACCTCATCGGGATATTAATTTTCCAGGGAAAATTTTACAAACGACTGGTAAGGACATGCTCCGTAGCGACTGAATTCCCAAGGACGCGGCTAGCAATCGACAAACCTCTCCGCCCCTATCCCGCTCGTTGCGTTGGTGCAGCGAATGAACCAAAATGAAAAAGACTTTTGGGACACACTGTATAATGACACTCGACCATCCTGACACTATATAGGCCTCTCGCCTCTTGCACATTCATACATTTTCTCACTATTATTGTGACTTCTAACAGGACCTCCGCCATCTCCATCATTCATATGTCAAGTATCGCAACTAAGAAATAGGGCCTTTTCAGTTGTTCTAGAACTTTTTAAATAAATATTGTGTTGTATCAAGTTGTATTGAACACAATACGTAATGAGTGGTAAGACTAGCAGTACACAATGGAGTCCTGGTACCGACACTGATCAAAGTGAGGCCTGGAGCTGGCGTAAGAGGAACGAAAGTAGACTAAATGCAGAGGAAATGACATCACTTAGGCGTATATGTGGCAGATCTATTTATGACCGAGTATAGAATGAAGAAATAAGGAGAGAGTGTAAAGCTCATCTTAGTATAGCGAGTAAGATTAAGAAAGGATCACTTGGGTGGTTCGGTCATATAATAATATTGGATAATTAGTAAGAACTTTCACCTCATGGGTTCTTTATATGGAATGGATGAATGAGGAGAGAATGGTTGAATGCGAGCCTTGATGGTGGCACCAGAAATAGAGGGCGTCCGTGGAAGACTTGGCTCGAGCAGGTAAACCAGATATTGGAAGATGGTCCTGCTAGAAGCCAATATTTGTACTCGAAAAAAATATTTTTAAAGACTACATATTCGATAAATTTAATTTTATCCCTTATTGAAATCAATATCTGTTGTCAACGACCGAGAAAAACTTAAAACAGATATTCAAAAGAGAAAGTGTAGATTGCCAAGCGTAACGTTTCTGAAGTTTTGAAGATTATTGACAGAACACCCCCGACCCTTCCTACGCAGTGTTTCATCCTCCCCCCCCCACCCCCCTATCACATGCCGCGAGCGTTACATCTTTCTACGCCCATCTACTTTAATTCACGTCAACATTATTGATTGATTAGCCGACACATCCGCCGCCGGAAGTGCTCGCTGATCGGCTGGCGAGTTGGGAGGAAGAAGGGGGTAACTCCATTAAAAACATTTTTTTAATATTCTAAAACAAAGAAATAATACGTAATTTATTTTTAAGTAATTAATTTTTTGCGGTTTCCAAGATTAGTACAATAAATGTTTCAATGAACAATAGCATAGCACAATACTGACATTCAAAAATGAAAATGTTAGCAACATCTGAGAAAAGCCTGCGTCACGAACAGCGCACCTGCACCTAGTACCTAGTAGGATGTTAGGCTCGACAAGAAGATTTTACTTGCATTAGCAGAGGACAATATTGTATATTGATTTTTCGTAATCTAATTTAATTAGTAATTAGTTTGGAGATGTGACACGACGGTCGCTTTCTTAATATCATTAATTGACATGGCGATTACTTTGTGATGTAACATTATTATTTTAACTTTCACAACAAAACTTTGTATTATACACACGTTGGGTTATTTTTACTACTAGTTTCAAAAAGTATTATTATTATTATCACCTTATGACGAGAGGGACTGCACCTCTCGAAACTAGTAGTGAAAATAATACAACGTGTATGTAATGCCACTTTCTTAGTATAAATGAAGGTTGATTAAAGCCCCGGTGTTCTCTGTGGCTCGGTATGGAGTCGAAGCAAGGACCCTGAGCAAGAAAGAAACGAATATGCTGACACCTTCGAGATTGTCGATCTCCAATAATAATACGAGAATTGACCACTGAACGAGGTCCAAGAACCAGAGTGCAGGACCGCGATGCTCAGTCCTGAGCACGATTGTGACTCGAGAGATATGTAAAGTATACACGGGAGTGAACTTTGATTGGCAATGGAAAGTGAAGTCAGACAGCTCAAGTTCTCCGATCAATATGCCACACGACACGTATTGTTCACGTTAGACATTATAATTGTCGTATTTCGTCCGGTTACTGACTTGGATCCCAGTCTCCCGAGACTCCCGACTCCGATGATTCTGCAATTTAGTCTGGAATCCATTAGCCCCGCGGATCCGGGCTGAATATTTCCGACAAATGTTTTACAAAACGCGATGAATCCCCGCAGTCCGCATGGATATCTGCCCAGGCCGAGGTACCCTGCGGTCAGCTGGGCTCGATATTGCTTTGTTCGTAATGTGGCCAATATTACACACTCGTGTGGATAATTAAAACAATCGTAATAATAAGTTGTTTTATTCAGCGTAACTGAGTTATAGGTGTACTTTATTATGGAGTTTAATTATGTAATGGATCCTAACCACAAAAGTGGGCTATTATTATTATACTATATCATGAGTACTACGGAAAGATTCTAAGAGGGTCGCTTCAATCTCCTCCTGTCTGCTTCCACCGGACTAGGCCGCCTTCCCTTCAGAGTTGCCATGAAGATACATACAAACGTGTCCAAGCCACCTTAAATTAGATCTTATACGTACAAATAGGGATTCGGTGCCTACTTAAAGTTATAAATTAAAGTAGGTATAATTTTACTCTCGCTACTCTCCTATGATATCACATCTCGGCAGCCTGGATTCTTAATCTTACTCTCTCCGTAAGGATTAATATTTGGTGAACATAGATTAAGGTGAGCCTGTACGTGACTTTTAAAACAGTTTGGTCTCGATACTTTCAACAAGAGTTCCAAAAAATATTGAACGTACTTATATTATACATTTTTGGGACATTACAGGATCCCTCTATCGTCTGTATAAAGACATTGTGATGACTGATAAAAGCTCTAATTTTCCCATTAAAGTTTAACGGTAAGAAAATATAAAACGTCGGAAAATAATTCCCCAGCTGCCTTATGACTGATAAGTTTTTTGAATTACCACACAGACCATAAATTTATCTCACGTATCGAAAATAATTCCTCGGCTGTGGAGTCCTCCCGTAGCTCGCGGTGAATTATTTGAATGGTTCAACGTTCCCGGTTCACAGTATTATTAGCCATTAATCATTACGAAAATAAGACGTAGGTACCAACCTAATTCTGAAGATCTGTCAGTGATTTGAACGTAATTGGAATAGAAACGCGAACTTACGATTTACACTGAATTTACTGAAGTGAAGTTACAAGGATTTGGTTAAAATTACTTGTATTAATTTACACGGTGAAAGTAGTAACGAATGCAGCTGTCGACTGTGTATAGCGCTGACAGCGTACTGCTCTGCACGTTGGGGGCTGAGGCTGACATCGTTCTGCCAGATACATTCAGCCACACTCAGTTCGGTTGCTCGGAATTGTACTCACCACATATCCGTTTCATTTTTCGATATTTGTAAAATTATTGATTCTATTGTAGCGACCGAATGTGGTTAGGGCGGTAGTGCACGTCTCGGAAAACCTAAGCAATCGCGTTACTTGTTTTGAAAGAGTAAGAATGACATATTTTTCTTCAAATTTTCATTTGAATCAAAATATAATTTTCTAATTCTAGTTGGCACCCGTATCATCCAGGGGCTCCCGGCTCACTGCTTAGCTGCTGACTGCGCATGTTTTTTGCTCCAATCAGTGGTGTCACCTTTCTTTCTGAATTGTAAATTTGTTGTTCCGACGATTACTCCATTATAGCACTTAGATGCCGCGGCCACCTGTTTCGAAGAACTCTCCCGATCACGATTCTCCCTTATCAACGAGCACTGTATGTGAGCACAGCTGGAGTCCCCACCCACAGGTGCCGGTGGGTAGGGACTCCAGCTCCAATGTTAATTGGATTCGTCTTGTAAGAGTCGTATTACTTCGGAGAGGAGTTGATATTGCGAAGGTGTTCTGAATAAATTGAATAATTTTTTAATAAAAAAATTGTTTTATCCCAGGCTCCCCGTGTAAAATATGTCACAAAACTTCTTTCAAACAAAGCATTGGAAGTAGTGTTAACAAATATCAGAACTTTTTATAGGAGGTATCTCATTATGCAGCGCAACGTGCCATATTGTTTAATAGGATGGTCAATTTTAAGTTATTATGTCGTGATTCGGCTGAAATGATCATTTAATTTCTAATTAATACATTTAATTAGTATATATTTAAAATATCACAGATCTATGTTCTGAATAATTACAATTTCACAATGAGAATGTGTTCTCCTTAATAACTTATTAGTATTAAGAGAACACATTCTTATTGTGAAGTTGTAATTATTCAGAACATAGATCTGTGATATTTTAAATGCATTAATTAGAAAGGCTCTTTCAAATAATAGAACGATTAAATATATTAATATCAAAAAGGTAACATATAGGTTCGAAAATTGTCGCTGTAGCATAGTTGGATAATGCACCTTCCCCGGTTAGGAAAGAGATCCAGGTTCGAATCCGGGTGGCGCAACAACAATATTTTTCGATAAAATTGATTTTATATGTATATCTTTCTAATTAATATTTAACTTATTAGTACACTGGACTCTTTTTTACACTGTGAATACGTTCCACACAATACAGTGTAAAAAAAGTATGCTAAAATAAAAACTAATGGTGGATAGGTTTCCTTATTCAGTAATCTATTCTAAATCTATTCAGTATATTGAAAAATAAAATTCACCATTGTTTATTGTATTTTTAGTTTTATAAATAAAATTATAACAAAGATTATTCTCTATCACTGTCAGACAATTTGGTACGATGTCGCTTTCATCACTTGAGATATCCGGATCCTGCGTAATATTTCCTTCCAAATTGTCGGGTTTACTGGGTTTAAACAAAAATTCCGTTATCGATCGCTGTGACTGTTTTTTTAGTTCCTTGTGTGACTCTTGGTAACGAGCCATGCAAGCGATCGAATCACGTTGACATTGTAGAGCTCGTTCTACGTTACGACCATTTGTTATAAAATGATTTCCAAGTAGTTTATTAGTCAGTAACAGTAAGGCTGCAGGCCTTCAAGAATTGAACACTACTTTCCTTGGAGCCGGTGTGCTCTTCTAAAACAGTTTCGATTATTTATTCCTCGTTGAGAACTTAAGCTCTTCAAAACCTTCTCGACCAATTGCATGTGGCACACTTATGAAAAACTGTACTATTTTCTAATGGATGTAAAATCTATTATTTCAATTAAAGTTATTAGAATAATAGAATTCAGTACACCCGTGTGTTCCACCCGTGTCGTCATCTCCCCCCGCCCCGCCCGCGCGCAGAGTGTAGGACGTAGTCGGATTCGTCTCTTAGAATGTACTCGCGCAATATTGCTTTATGGAGATGGGATTCAATAACGTATCGAACATCGTGAACACGAGTTCATCTCTGAGACTACATTACTACATCAATTTGTTATACGATACAATCTTCTCGGGGGAGACTCCTTTATCAAAGTCTTATGATATTATATATCTTTTAGATTATTCGTTTGTACGTTTATACTAAGGATTCTCTATTTTCACCTTTGTTCGACTCCCGGGACTTGCGCGTCAACATTTTCAAGTTCCAGAAATTTACGGAAATCGAGATCATGAATTTTATTAAATTAAAAAAATATATATTTTAATAAATATTCATATGTATGATGTGCTTACAGTAGCTCTTGAGGATATGTTATTATCTGTGTAAAAAATGTACAAAAAAATAATAATTAATAAAGAACCACATTGGAAGACAATAGCGTACGTATTTGGCCAAAATCACACGAAGTCCCCTAAAAATAAATAATTTCATTCCATCTAAATGTTGTTTCCAAAACTAACGTGAATTAATTTTTTTATATCACATTTTACAAGGAAATATAAACCGACAAAACCATTAACTTCAGATTTTTTTTGTTAGTGGTAAATATCTGAGGACTAATATCTCCTAAATGCAAGTTTTTATGGCTGACCATATAAACAATGGAAACATTACATTTTTTTAATATACTTACACGTGCACCGCTCGTCGCTGGGTCACTAACTGCTGTATGACAATGCTCAGACAGGATTAACTCAATAACGCAAAAAACCATGTAATTCCCCTGAATGTATTCCCAGGTTGTCTCGACAGTTCGTAGTACCTACCGATATCGTTATGCGCTAATATTTGTACCCATTTGTCCGCACACAAAGATAAGTATAGCGGGCTCGGATATTACTCTATTGACGTTCTTGATAAATACAAATTATGTAAAACATTCGATACTGATTTCCGCAATTTCCGATCCTCTACAATACATACATCCACTAAATGTCATTGTTACAGTACGTTTGAACTACTTTACACAATCGCTAGTTGGTCTTTGGCCTTGAAATGCGATGAACGTTGTTTTAGCGCTAACTTTTCACAGGACTTCGAGGAAGGAATAAACTGTTTTTCAAAATTATTTTAGACCGGTAACCGGAATTGATAGCTGCCTATACAGCGGGCCTAGCAATCGTCGTCAACCGACCGGTTGATAATTTAATATTTTTTTCTCTACTTTACAATTTTGCCCAATTTAGTGAATATATTACTTTTGGGATCTGTAAATGGAACCTGTTATTTGATCGTCCCAATGTAAGGGGGCGAGGGTAGGAGTACCGGAGGTCCGGCTCACCCAGAAAGATTTCCAATTTGGTGCAAGTACGCACTTGAAATGAGCATCATGAATCATCAGCTGGATCATCCCGGAGTTTTAGTAATCCTGTGTTATAAGAAAAGTCCATATCTATCCTGCGTGTCTATACGCATCGTGCTATTGTACATAGTACACGGCGACTGAAACAAATATGTTTTAACAGATATATGTCGCGTGAGAAACTAAATTTTGCGTCAATTCTGTCACGTATCGCATCAAAAAAGTACATCATGTATTCATCATTTTACTATTTACTATTTACTATTATACTTATCAACTTATTTGATTATGTTTAAAAATTATAATACCTCTTTGGGGAAATGGGTAAATGCTAATGAAAGAGTGTTTATGTCAGAATGTGTGCCTAGGATTCCTCGAGCTACACCAGCGCTCGTCCGTTTTTTGCTTAATATCGGGCCAGAGCAGGTTGGGCAATAAGGGCTACTTTAATTGATAGATGCTTATTGCTCATTCATGCACAATTTCACATTAAATATGTGCAACGGAAACGTGAAGCCTCTGCTGGAGGACTGATCGGAAAGTCGGCTGAGAGAGAAGTGAGTCAAAAAGACCGGCTAGCCGGGCGGATGTCCGCGCTTATTATTGTCAATATCTGGTCGGTACCGGCAAGATTGTGTGGCTAAAAAAATATTTCCGATTAAAACATGATCGATTTCTAAATAGATATAAAAATATGAAATAAAAGCCAAAACATAAAATAAACGAGATGATATTAATTTGAACCTGAGGCTTCCGACATCCGCGCGCAATTTACCGCCATTTCCTCGAGTCGTGCTGCCCGCAGGACCTCGGCGTGGCGAGTTCTCCCCTCCGGGTCCGATCACCGCGGCGGGTGTAGCGGGTGTAGGGGCGGCTTATCCGGCCTTCGAGCGTGAACTCTCGGCTAAACCTTCATTAACGAATGTTATTTCTGGGGAAATATGGATTGTTTTATAATACACGTCACATGCCAGGCTCACCACGTGTCGGGAATAAATATTGTTGCCAAACTCCCTTGCCAAGAATTTGTTGATAGATTGCAGCGCCCATCTGAGTTATCTTAAAGCCGACTTCGTTATTACGAAGTTGGCTACAAGATTACATATATATATATATTTTTAAACTTTGTAATTGTTATGTCAATTATGCTAAATCAAACGAGTTCAAAAGAAATATTCAATTTTACAAATATATGCAAAAAATTACTAATTCATTAATATAAAAATTACGAAAACTACCCAAACACACATAATTTTAAGTCCATATGCACGGCATTATCGTTTCATTTTTCTGTCTGCGCTGGATTGCGAACCTACTGTGATGGCGGTTCCCTATCTTCAACTTTTAATATTCTGCGCAGACCTCTCTGTTTCTTTCATAATGAATTAATGTAGTTAATTGTAACTTCTTTCATTACTATAGATTGGATTCCTGTCCATCCGAAGTACACAAGTTATTATAAATGTATTACAAGTGAAGAGAAAAGTCTTCAGCAAGGTGAGTTCTGAGTTCCGTACTCACATTTTATGTTTCTACATTATCA
>CM062865.1:0-20468 GCA_031772225.1 Eubasilissa splendida
TTCCTTGAGATCAAGAAAAATGCAAATTGTTCTTTTGTACTTTCTACTTATACATATGGCGATTTTGTTATTGTACTAAAATGTTGTATGGAAGAATAATAATGGCCATTTTTCATACTTTGCCATAAGACCTAATGGAGTTTAAATACTTTCACCTTCAGGAAGTTGACAATCCTTCCTTCAAGTTGGTAACATTGTACTTTACATTGCCAAATTAAGTCTAATTTAAGTTTTCCTTTTAACATTTTTAATCAAATATAATTAAACATGGTGGCACATCCTTACATAGTTGTCCTAATATTAAAATATTTTGTTTATATTCAAATATATGTGTGACTGTTCGTGATCCAATTTTTTATTTATTTATTTCTGTAATTATTGTTTTTTTTTAATATATATGATTATACAGTAAACTAAAGCTCTAATTGGCTGTATTGTTGTCGTCAATTAACATACAAGTTAAAAAAAATACGAGTTGAATTTGGCATAAAACTAATGCATATTTATTTATTTTACAATTCAAAATAAAAGTGCAACAATTTAAAACACAACATGTTTAATTGAGTGACAGTCTGTATTGTCTACAAGACACAATAAGCACTAGTGACTAGAGTGTGAGGAGGAGTTTGCACCAGCTGAGGTCAAGACTCGTGCATGAGGCGCTGGTAATGTGGGAAAACTTGGTGTGGAGGGACGTGGAGACCAAACTCCAGAGCCACCAACACGGCAAATTCACAGTTCAGCAAGTCTTTACGATTCAAACGGAATACACTCTCGATGCGCTAAAAATAAGTAATAGTTTACAATAAGTAGTAAATAAATAAGCCAAAATGAAATATTAAAATTACAAAATATTGAAATTTTAATATATTTTCCTAAAATTATAGTTATGGCGCATCTTTGTTTAATGTGCAGAGTAACGCCCTGGCTCACAATATATAATTGTGTATAATTTAAATTTTATTAAAGTAAAACAATTATTAGTCACTAGCAGATAGTGCATTTTGTATTGCTCTCCCTGGAATTGTTCAAACTGTGTTTTTACCTATTAATTTTGAAATATATACATATATCCTCTTAGACATTCTTGAAAAATACAAACAAAACATCCATTCGTTACATTTGATAGAGCTATCATAGAGATAAGGAAAGAAACCATAGAGTGCGATTCAATATGACTATAAGACTTATGAGATGACAGCATGCTTTTCTTATCTATGACAGGTGACAGATGCTCAATGTATTTTCCAGCCGTAATACGATTTCGCTTATTTTAAATTGGATATATATTTACGTACTGTTATTGAATATATAAAAAAGAAAACATTTAAGTAATCTTAACTTAAAAATGTTAAAAAGTTAGTTTTTGGTGTACTCACAGACCTGGCCGTTTAATCAAGCACTTTACGTCACAAATGACACTACGTCTGAAGTCGCCACATCCAGAAAGTCATAGTTAATAGATGGGGAAGCGCAATATTATCCATAATAATATTACCCTGTCTACGTCTGTGGCTTTCTGATGCTGGTTTCTTTTTTTTCTTAAACGGCCAGGTCTGTGAGACACGATCATGGCACAAAATAATGTGTTTTTGATACCTCTAGGTTAAGATTACTTAAATGTTTTCTCTTTTATATATGTATTCAATAACAGTACGCAAATATATATTCAGTTTGAAATGAAATGTACGATGTAAATCAAAACATTGCGAAGTCGTACGAATTTTGAGCTGTCATCTCTCTTATCTTTGGTTGTCTCGCGTCATATCTTATAAGCAGTGGATGAAATCATACAAATTTTTCTATGGTCGCACTGTCAAAATATTTGCGTGTGTTTAATAATCAATTATGTAAACATGATCTCAGTTTTTTCAAGAATATGATTGCGCTGTCAAATGCGAAGCGAGATGTTAAATATTTTCTCTTTTATTATGCATTACATTACAGACAAAAATTAAAACTGCGTGAAAAATTGTTGATTATGATAATATAATTATTGGTTGTGATTGCGACTTAACATCCACAATAGCCGCCTGCAGGGCAAAGCAGCAAGCCGATTACTTATCTACTAGTAGATTTATATTGTCTTATCCATAAATTTAGTTGAAATTTCTTTAATAACAAAATAAACAATATTCAAATATTACTCCTGCTATATTCACTGAGAATGTGCCTGGCGGCTGGGAGAAGCGAGAACGACTCTAAGACTCTATATGGTCTCTGACTCAATGCTAGGTCGCTCGTAAATGAAATGGGCGGAAACAGTCAGATTGAAGAGATTTGGATAAGTTAAAAAATATATATAACTAGATTTCTTTTGAGGAAAATTCGGAGAGTAAATTTAGAGAAGGGAAAGTGTTTGAGAGAAACTTGTAGGAAAAAACAGACACTTACCTCGATAAGTGATTTAAGAGTTTCCCCCTTGACATCATTGAGCTTTGCAGACAGGAGTAAACAAGCTCCCGCACAAAGCTTTCTATTATCTTTATTTATAAGATTGGCCAAAATCAACTTCTCAAAATACACATATCCCTGGGCGACGCTCAAGAGGTCCACTCCACTGCAGTCTTGTTTAGCAATCTTTCTCATTTCTCGTTTTATACTGGAATCAACAGAAATATACAATAGTCATCGATGCACGCAGCACTGATAATCTAATCACCCGACAAAACAATAGTACTGATAAAATAAAAATAATCATGTTGCATTAATTACAGCAACTACTATTTTTATAAAGGGGCGCTAGAAGGAGGGGGGGACCCATCCTTTCCCGGAACCATTGTAGAAGTTTCAATTTCTTTTATCGGTTTCACATGCTGTGCTACAGAAATGCGAAATCTACAATTAATAAACACAAAAGAAAGAAATAACTGCCATGTCAAATAATTAATAAAATGATTACTAATTCTAATCAAATGATGGGCACATGATTTAAGACAGGAATATAAATAATTAGATTTTTGGAATTATCTGAATCATATCACATGGGTTTTGTGTTGTATGCAATAATTCCATAATTCAACTGATTCAGGTGCTAATTTGGTATTGTCAAGTGCAGTTATTTTTACCTGCGCAGTTTGCTGAGGGTGAGCTTGATGTGAGGAAATTTCTCACGGAATTTATCATTCAACTCCTTTTTTAAATCCTGAGGTCTCACGTAATCTATTACTGAAGTCATATAGGAAGTGAATGTCAGCAATGTCCGATGCTTGCCGGCAATCAACTCAGGGTCATCCAGCAGATTCGGGGAGTACTGAAGCTGCCGATAAAGAAGAATATATATATAGACGCAATTCATTTCTGTGTACATGTAATGTAAGATGAATCAGAAGCTGAGAAATGCACCTATAGTTTGGAGAGATTTATCACCCATTGTAGGTTTTGTAGGTTGTTAAATTTGCAGGACATAAATATGTATTATAGATTTTCAACATTTTTAAAATACTTTGTTTTAGTGAAAACATACATTTTAAATAATGTAAGAGACCTCGGTTTTACATTTCTCTGGGGAACGGTAAAAAATGGTGTAAAATGTAAAATTGAGGAAATGAAAAATGTATCAAAAAATTGACATTATGAAAATAAAAACCATTAATACCTACTTAAATAAAAATTTTAATAATTTGATAATATGCATACTTGAAATATGTATGAATATGCAGACCACAGAGATTGTTCTCTGTAGTCCCATTCCACTTGGGAACATGCGTGTATTTGAAAATGCAAAGGTGTACAAAGTTAATTTTCAAAAATTTATAAATTTAAATAATATTTAAAATGTTTTAGATTACTGACTATTTTTTTTAACTGTGCCTTATCTGTCTTTTTGTATTATGGCCTCTACAATAAAAAAGTTTTCAATTCCTCTATGGCATAATCATTCTTGGTGGTCGGTCAGTCAGCAAACTCCCTTAATCATTACAGTACTGTAAAGGTTTTATTTAAGTTTGTGTTTAAAAAAATCTTGCCATCTATATATGTATATTCCAATATAAATGAACAGTCTTCATAAAAAAGGAAAAAGAAGAATTAGTATTGAATGTAGATCCTCAAGTCTTGCACGACTTTGAACTTACAGATTTTTGTGTCAGAATACCGGATTCTTCCCAGTCAAATTTTTTGTTATCAATTGGGTGCGTATGAGGTGGAGAAGATGGGACGTTCGCTCTCTGCGATGATTCGTATGAAAAACACCTGAAAATCAAATGCCAGTGTTATATCCGAGGATAATAATTGTTTCATGACAATCCTGCTTTTAAAACCTAACTGTCAGGCAGGGCAAATCTAACTTGGAGCAGATGGGTAATTAGGCGTGCCAGTTTCGGTTGAAACATTCACAAATGTTGGAAAAGTAATTATTGTTAGACTGGGTTAGTTGAGAGTTTCCGAGTTAGTAAACCGTGCTATTTGTACCGATGCTCTCATGCATTAACAATGAATTTCCAATTGAGCTCAATTCCCACTCTTAGGTTCTTAGTAGTCTCACTGGTTGTAATAGAAAACTATATGTCTATATGTATGACTAACAGATCACTGGGAAACTGATTTTGTCTAAGAATTGAGAATTGAAATCAAATAGTAATATAATATTTGTATATTAAAACTTCTATATACAGTTAGTGGTTAGGTTCCCTGCATTTTTTTCTTCTCCTGATACTGCCGTAAGAGTGATGAGGTATGATATGAAATGTAAAACTGTGTTGTATGTGAATTAGTATTTCCAATAAACTGTATGCAAACTTGACCAATGTGTATATTTATTAATAATGAACATGCAGAATTGATGACACTCTTGTATAAAAAAGCTGCTTAATGGTGACATTTTGTTTAGTGACCAGGTTTTAAAGTGGCTAACAGCCTTCTATTGTGCACACCCGCACGCACACACACTGACTCTTTTTTTATAGCTGAGTGGTATTCACCCGTGTATTTATCAGCAACGTTATTTGTCGTGTACTTCATTGTTCTTTATCTTTTTCATTGGCTGCTGAAATCATTCTCATAATTCTCCTTTATCCATTATATTCTCATACATTTTGTCTAATTTAATTTAGCTTCAACTCTAATTTTACTCAAGAGCACTCATTTCATGAACTTTTATGGAACCATTTTGGGATTTCTTGTTCTCCATCTATTAGACTTATGGGGTATTTGCTTGCACTTAGTATTCATAGCATCTTTCCTTTTCAGGCCCATTAATCCATCTCATATCAACTTAGTAACATACATAATTAATACCAAAATCAAACAACGCTTTCACTTTGTCATTGATAAGTTTCATTATTCCATCGCTATCCTTTCTTCTACGGGCAGCTATGGTAAATAAATATAAACCAGCTATTCTTTAAGTGATTCACACAGATTCCCTTTGAGGGCTGTATGATAAGTACCCGTGTTAGGAAAGGAAACGCATTTAACCCTTTGCACTCAACTTTTTTTTTGTATGTGTATACCTCGTAAGTATTTTTTAAGAAAAAGTTATTATTACATTATAATACAATTAAATGGATATTAAGAATTTTTTTTTGTAAAATTGGTATATAATGAATAGAATAAACATGAAAAAATATTGTTTAAAGTTTTTCATTGATGGTATTTTACAAAATAATCTCCGACGTGAAGTCCAGGTTTGAATATGTGACAAACACTTTCTTTGGACATGTTAATATCCTCTGCTATCTTAATTCGACGGTCGTCCAGTACCATTTGGTGAACTTGAGCGATGTTATCGTCAGTGGTTGCAGTTTTTGGCCATTCTGAACCTTCATCGTCACCCAAGCTGGTACGGCCACGTTTAAATTCAGATGCCCAAACTTTCACCGTGGTAAATGATTGGGTCCCCGTACACAGTGTCCAACTCGTCTTTAATTTGTGTAGGCGTATCGCTTTTCAAAAACAAATACTTAATGATTAGATAGATTTTTTCCATTTTCACAAAAACACTCACATTGACTCACTCAAATGATTGTCAAACAACTGCGCGTCCAAAATGGCTGAAATTTTGGTGAGTACTTATCAAAGCATGTGCAAACATGTTCTCCAACTTTTGTTGACGAGTGCTGCCATCTTCACGTTGAGGTCAGAAATTTGTCAGACAGCCCTCGTATATTGTGCGAAAAAAATTAATTTTAAATAAAATAAACATATGTATATAAATAAATTAAACTATATGGAAAAACACACGAGCAACACCATGGAAGTAAAGCGAAACACTGACAAATTTTCCCCCGAATTGTCAAACATTTGATCGTAAACAATACAATGGATTCATTTATATTTGCAAAATCCTCTATGAACTAAATGAATCTCGAAAACAGATGTAGTTACATACCTATCATAAATTAAAGAGTATTGGCAAAGTTAGCTTATTTAGAAATAATATACATAACTGGAAAGTACACGTACGGCCCTTGGGTACTTTGTCAGCAAACCCAAATGTCAAATAAACATCAAAATTTATGACCCAAACTAATAAAAAAAGATTTCATTAGGTATTCCGTGTTTTGTTATTTCACTTGCGTACCGGTGCTGGTGTGGTATCTCGTTGGATGACGTGGAGAATATGTCAATTTTGTATGACTCAATTCTGCATCGGATTTAATAACTTATTATTACCGATTTATATAAATATGATTCTTGGTTAAATAATATTGATTGAAAAGAATATTTAAAGACCTAATATATTAACCATATTAAGAAAAAACACTTTATTTTCTTGCCGCCATAGCAGCGGCACTCGAGTAATACGCAAACCATGAGTGCCACCGCTATGGTGGCATTCAAGTGCAAAGGGTTAAATTATTATTTTAAAATTTATTTTCCAACACTCCTTTCCTTTCAACTCAATACATTTATTCCAGCAATATTCCAATTTTTATTTTTTTAAGCCATCCAAAAAATATAATTTGTCGAACTCAGTTCTGGCAATGAAATCCATGTTTGATGTGAACCACTAAGCTATTTTTTCATGTTTGGAAACAAAAAGAAATAGCATGGCGCAAAATTTGGAGAATAGGGTGGATAAGGCAGCAATTCGTAGTGTAAATCATCCAGTTTTGCTATGGCGATTGTGGATGAGCGAACTGGTGCATTGTCATAATGAAAGAACACTTTTTCTTTGCTAAATGGGGGCATTTTTTCATCAATTCAATGTCGAATTGGTCCAATAAATCAGCTTAGCAAGGGAAGGACAATCCCGTGATTGTCCTTCCCTTCTCTAAATAGTTGGTGAAGATGATGCCTCACAAATCCCAAAAAAACCTTTCCAGCCGATGGAAACCGTTTTCGTCTTCTTTGAAGCAGGTTCGCCAGATGAAGTCCACTGTTTTGACTGTTCTTTAATTTCTGGCATTTAGTGATAGATCCATGTTTCGTGAAACACAACAGTAACTTTTTCGGATTGCACTTAAAGTGAAGTTGTTATACGATTTTGTTTTTGTTCCACTGTGAGCAAACGTAGCAAACATCTTGCCGATAACTTTCTCATGCCCAATTTTTTGTGTAATTGAGATGTTTACAATGTCGGTAATCTCTCTGATCTTCACCCGGCGGTCTGCTAACACGATATCATAGTTTTGGCTAACCATACCATCCATAGTCATCTCAATTGGGTGGCCTAAGCGCTCTTTATCAAAAACGGATGTTCGGCCATGGTTCATTAAACCAATATCTGATGGCAGTCATCGAAGGTGCATGGTCTTTATAAATGGCATGCAACTTCACCATGATTTCCTCACACGTCTTCCCTTCCAAAAAAAAGATCAAATCAAAAATTACTGGATTTGATCTTTTTTTGGAAGGGAAGTACCGATATTGCTCTTTTCCATGGTTGCAAAAAATACAAACTTGCTCACTTTCAACAGCTATCACTCCACTCCATTACATACATTACGATTCAATACACATGTGTGGGTTCTTTAAATCAAGATGACTCACATTGGTAATGTATCTAATTCTTCTCATGATTGAATACATTTTATATATGTATTTAAAATTCATATAAGATATATAAAGAGGAATAATTTGCGGTGATTTATTGAAAGAAAAAAATTGAACTTCACTAAATACTAAGTTCGTAGTCAGGTGATCTATTTAGGTGATTTGATATTCCAGCCAATATTTACAATCCATAGGTGAATCTCTTCAAGTACTAACAATATACATATGTGAGTCATGCAATTTTAAGACCTCCAATTACTGTTTGACGATGGAATGTATTGTTCAAGGATAATAAAATGTATAAGGGTACACCAGAAAAGCTACGTAAAATCCATGCCATTGCTAATGTTAAATTACTAATTACCAACTAAGTTATAAACAAGCATCTTTCACACTTAACCATGTACTGTAGATCTTTGGTAATAATCCCCAAGTTTTAGAAAAATATGACAAAATATATAATATGGCCAAAAAACAGTATGTACAGAGGAGCAGACGCCTGTTGGAGATTTATTTTTGAATATTTAATTGATATTAATAACATGACTTGTATGTCCCGTGCTCATTTTCGAATTGGTTTGACTATGTAGCTTTATGTCTGATCTCTCAAAAGTGCTGGTAGCTAATAAAGTTCAATGATAATATTTTGAACTAACAGGCTCCTATCTCACTTTTTAAACAAGTCACTTTATCTACAAAGTGAAAAGGGAAAGTCTATGAGCACGATATTGTGTACGAACGGAAGTGTACAGTGTAATCACCGAATGGTCCCCATGGTCAGACACCTTTATCACAGGCAATGCTTGGAGCACTGGACATAATATATACAATATATGTATTAATATAAATACTAAAGCATTTTAATAGATTAATAGTTCCACTACTTTGTAAACACAGCGCTAAAGTTGTTAAAGGCTACAATTATATTTTCCGAAACGTTACCATTTCTTATCCTTCTGCCGAGTCAAAAGTTTTGTCCTGTAATATAAGATTGCAATGATTAAATTAAAAATAAATAATAAAAAAAGTGCTGAAATTATTCATACTATGAGAGGATGAAGATTTATCCAGGTTTCTGCTTTTGTCCGGTGCTCGAATCCAAGAATGTACTTTCGTGTAATGAGAAATTGACCTATTGCATGAAAGTACATTCAAGGTGAGTTAAGTAAAACTCAATTACTGTACTATTTTGCTCTGCAGAAAGCCTAGAGTCATCTGTCATCTAGCTTCATTAATAGTAGATACAGATACCCATAAGTTGTACGTATAATGATTACCTTAATTTGAAATGATTGTTTTAATTAGTTTCTATTTGCATGGTATTCGGTCACATTTTATAATTCTAAAATCAAGGTTCGTGACTTTATTAATAACGACTGGTGACACAGAAAACCACACGCACATACGAAAGCAAATATCTAATTATCATTTTCATCTTATACTCTTGAATTATATGTACTAGGAGGCCATTTGTACTCACCTGGCCACGACATGCGGGTGCTTGTTTATCCCGGCCGAGTGCAGAAGCTCGGCCATGCCGTCATTGTCGGATGTCTTTTTTAAATGATCCCTCGCAAATACTTTTGTCGGAACTAAGAGATTACCGTAGGACATTTCTTGACCATTTTCTCCTCTTTCTACTCCGAGTAAATCAAAGGCGTCAATGGCCACATCATTGATGGATGATAGCGGCCTCGGACCGGAAGTGTTCCTCCTGCGCACTCCGTCTTTTCGCAATTCAGGTCTGAAAAACACAAGTATTTTGTAAAAACATATAATGAAAAGACCAATGGATTCAAATGTTTCAAGTACAAAACACGGTCTGGGTCAACTTATTAAAATGGTTGCTAAAATACACCATTTACAAAAGGAATGAGTACCTTCCGAGGCGCAGTCCTTTTGTATAAGAGATTGAAGAAAATATTAAAAATGGAACTCCCTTCTCAGTGGCCAGAATAAGACGCTCATCCTTAAACTTCACACCTTTCACTGGTTTCACCACTCGAACTTCTCTGGTGCCCAGGCTTTGTGCTTCAGGAATATAATTTGATGCATTAGATCGTAAACGTCCTGAAACATGGGAAAATATTGTAGAGCTAGAGGTGTGGCCAGCTTAATATGTTACAGTACCTACCTCAAAACTTAAGACTAAACTAAGAAAACCACGCACTTCAGTGCCTGACACTGACATGGTTTAAATAAATAACACATCAATATGAAGAATTAATAAATTCTTCATTAAATTTTTGATGTTTCGATGTAAAGACTTCAATAATTGCATCCTCATAGTCTTCATTTTCATCGTAACATGTTAAATTGTTATAAAGTTCTCGATAATTAATAATATACTTGATAATTAACATATCCTCATTGTTCAAAATATTGGAAATATCTAAAGGTTTAAAGGCGAAAACAGCAAAGCAATTTGTATGGTGTTGGTTTTTATAGCTCGCCAAATGTCAGCGATAAACTGTATTGCTTGCGAAAGGGAAAATACTTGTTAATACATTTTGAATAATACATATGTAATGTAATGTAATGTATAATACGTACTGTGGATCTTAAATATAGTGTCACAACTAAGCAATGTAAATTACTGTTAGTTCCTTGAGATTTGTCCCAAATAAGCGGAATCAAATGTATTTCAATAAATATTATTTAGAGTAAAAATATAATTACATATTCTGATTGATTGACTGAATATAATGATGAAAATTTCACTAGCTTATGTTTATAAATATTTTCTGAACTGTATGAATAAAAAAAACTCACCAATGTTAAGGCTTTCATTACTGCTATTGTGTTTATCCTCGATGCTAGGTGCGTGGGCGAGAGGCGCTCGGCGACGCAGGCTCGCCCCCCCGCCGTTCCTGCGCTCCCGGCCCACCTCACTCTGACTCCGGCTCCTGAACTCAATAAACAAAATTTTCATATAAACAAAACATTGTATTCTATTTATAATTTTTTTTTTGTTAAATTTTGTTGATTTTATTTATTCCTCTAAAACAGAACATTTTGCGAATTATATGAATTTGTGAAAAATGATGCAAACAGTGCAAAAGTTCCCCGTATTTTCCTTATTTTAAATGAAGCCAACATTTCTTACTAAAGCTACAAATATTTGAAATCAGTGAAATAAGATGGTTAGACAATGGCACATTTTCTATGGTTAACCGTATCATTCTGAATCAACATCAAGTGCATTGCAACAGGGTAGAAATAGATTTAGATAAATCGGTAAAAAAATTTCTACCAATATCTTAAGAATATTCCTATAAGTTTACTAGGAGAGAAAAGGTAAATGTATTTGGAACGTATATAAGGACCCGCTTCTATTAAAAGTTTGTCAAAACAATTTATTGACTCCAGTTGTTAATTTTTTTGCTGTTCTTCTGATAAAGAGCCTTCTTTTCTCAGGTCCGTGAGTTCCATCAAAACTTTGTTACTCATTTCCGTTCAATAACTATTGATTAAATTGACGAAATCCTCTTCTTCCAGATTTAGGTTCAGTTCCGTTAGGTTATTTTGACTATTTCACTAATAACATTGTCAACTTCTTCAGTTAGCATACTATCCTCGATCAATTGGGGGATGAGCTTATTCCATACTCACTCACTCATTGAAGATATTGAAATTGTTCTTCAAGCATCACCGACACTTTTAACAGTTTTATAAATGTTATACTCTTTCCAGGTCACAAGGCGGATGACCCAGTGCATTATCAACTAACAGTAAAATCTTAAATGGTAGGTTATTTTCTTTGCAATATTGTTTTACCTCTTGTAACCAATGATGAGGAAACCAGACTTCAAAAAATTCTTCTCATCGATTGGATTTCCAAATCACAGGTGTGATGATTCGGAAATATTCTTTAAGGCCCTTGGGTTTTCACTGTGATAAATTAGAAGTGATTTGATTTTGCAATCTCTAGCAGAATTTCCACCAAGTAAAGGTGTTAGCCTATCTTTAGACACCATAAAACCTGGCATAGATTTTTCTAATTGGGATATACCGATCTGGCATTTTTTCACCACATAACCCAATTTCATCCACATGAAAAATTTGTTGTGGCCGGTAATCCTCATTTTTTTATGATTCATAGCTCTCTCTGTGCCTGTACTGGCAGCCTCACCTGTTACTTTGATATTGTATAGTTTATTACCAGGGGCGTGCAGTGCATACAAGCAAAAATCTGTGCATAACTAAAAATTCTGGGAAACAAATATAAATTTAAAAATTGGATTAACATTAACGAAAAAAATTATGTTGCAATTAGTGCCATTTGTGTACCAGTAGACTTTAATTGCTTAGTTCTAAAAACTCACCGCAACTCACTGCTGTACTCATGGTGCTCTTTTTTTATTTGCCACATCGTGTTATTTACATTACTCAAGTCATATAAACTACTATTTACTGAATTAAAAATTCCTTTCGGTTGATCCGTTTTGTATGTAGTCGTTACCTATGTTGTTTTTTAACAGAATAACATTATAAAGGGTTATAACTGCGTGCAAATCCAATTGTCTACTTCCTCTTTTACTAATTCGCAAATTTTACTATCTTACTGTTGATTTCATGATTGTTCTTTAAATTTGGTGCATGGATCGGTTTTAGATTTGAGAAAAAAAAAAGCAATTGGCAAAACTATTTCCTTAACAACATAATAAACATTAATAAAAATAATTATTTCTTTTAGATATTACGTGAAGTATTTTCAAACAATAAATTAATCATGTTCAGTCATAGAAAGTGTTCTTAAAAATGTCCATACATTTTTTATATGGGTAAGAAAGTTTTATTTTACATTAAAACTTAAACTTTAAAAACACTTAATAGTACTGTAAAATTACAAATAAATACATGGTAGGGTCGTATAAACGATGGATTCATTTTGTCTAAAGACGTTGGTTAAACGAAAGTTCAAAATCCTATGTACAACATATATTGTATTACATATATTATATAATATCATTGGTAACAGCATAATCTAAATCTATACCTACTGCACGCCACTGTTTATTAGGGCCTTTAAATTTTTAAAACCATACATGACTTGCAGTGAATGTATGAGTACCAACACTAACATTATTTTTACACTTTAGATCTTCAGAAAGTCTCGAGGCTTTCTTCTGCATAAGCATGAGGCTTATTGGAATTTGTTGTTGCTGCATATCTTCTATCCATACAACCAATAATTTTTCCATTTCTTCTATTAATATTCCTCTTTTCTTGGTAATTATAGTAGATTACAGTGGTACTAATTTTTTTACATGACCTTTGAACTTTATCGAGTATAATTATTCTGATCGTAGAATGATACATTTTATGAGGGCATGCGATGTCTGTCTGGCATCTTGTTACCATTTTCATATTGTTTTATAATTTTAATTTTGGTCTCCATAGTAATGCCATGTCTTCTTTTATCATTGGAATCACATTTGCGTTTGTTCAACATGATTAGAAGTTAAATGTTTATAATGAACACGATAAAAAAAAATCCTGAGCACGACATACAAGGAAGAAATCTAAATTAAGACTAAATTGCATTGTGTGAGGAGGAAAGGCGGAAGTGGGGGTGTGCAAGGTATGTGTCAGTGCTCTCTCTTTCATGAACATAATATTTTATATAAACACAAGCGCAAATTCTGCTAGGTGAGTTCCGCGCTGCTCGTGCAGCCTACTCACGAGGTAAGCGCAGAGCTAAAAGAGATTCGTGGCGTAGGTGGATTACCGAGGTTGGATAATGAAAATTGTCGCGGGTGTGGGACGGAACTTGGATCCCCTTAGAGACGACTGAGGGGGAGACGGCTCACCATAGACAAATACGTCTGCTGGCCCGGATCCCCACTAGTCTAATACTCAGGGATGTATGGGAACCACCCTCGGTTACGGTTGCAGAGCTAGATCATGTATTTAAAGGACTTGGTCCCACTAAGGCTCTCGGAATAGACAGGTTAACTGGTACGATTGCTAAGAATGTCTGGAGAAGTGCTAAGGCCGAAGTGGTATATGTAATGGATGTGTGCTTGAAAAATTGAATTTTCCCAGTGATTGGAAAAAGGGCTTGCTCTGCGTAATCCCGAAAGGCAATAACAAGCCTCGGTCTGATCCAGGCGCGTATCGGCCGATCACGCTTCTTCCCATGTTTGAGACGCTAATACGAAGCAGGCTGGAGGTCTCCCTCTCACCTGCCTGCGACCGACAGTTTGGGTTTGTGTGAGGGAAGTCCATAGTGCATGCCATTAAGTATGCACAAGAATGGGTGGCTGCACGAAATGAGAAGTATGTTTTAGCAATTATCCTGGACATCTCAGGTGCCTTTGATAAGCTTCTTGGCACATGATTCTCACTAAATTAAAGGTCCGCCAATGCTCGAAGTACCTATTCCGGGTACTGGCACACTATCTAAGCGATAGGTCGGCCACACTCGGTTACGGTGAGACCAAACGAACAAAAATAACAAACATGGGCTGCCCTCAGGGCTCCGTTCTCGGACCAACTTTGTGGATCGTACTCTTTGATGATCTGCTTCTGTTATTGCTACCTATTGGATGTGAACTTGTCGCTTACGCGGATGATTTACTGCTCTCGATATCTGGCAAGAGTCGGCAAGAAATTGAGCATAAAAGTAAAAGTTCGCTAGAAATGATAACAGAATAGTGTAGTAGGAACATACTGACTCTTGCACCTCATAAGAAAGGGAGATTTTCTAGAACTTCATATCTTGGTAGTGATTGACATTTAGCATTGTTTCATAAAGTTCACCATACACATTTTTAAGAAATTTTATAATACATATTTGCACCATTTCATAGTGTTTCTATTTCTATAATGGGTTACTGAATCTCTGCCACCTGCATCAGAATACCTGTCTCTGAAGGAATGTGCCGGAATCAGCGGTCCCTTGGCTGGAGTGTTGGCACTTTCAGAATCCGAGCTGACCGAGTGGTGGTCAGGACTCCTCCCGATGCCAGTCTTGATCCCAAAGGTGCTCGTCTGGGTAACTGACACTGTGGATTTCTTTACAGAATCCCTATTTTGAACATCGTCATAGAAGGAAAACACATCAGCATCGATATCTGCATTATCACATTCGCTGAGATTTAAATCCTTTTCATCTCTTCTCTCCAGTCGTGCAGCGTCTTTGTGGACTTGTCCAAACTTGGTATCTCGAAATGTTCCATCCAGAGATATATTAGATAAAAAGGAAATGGCCGCCAATCTCCGCCTAGACCTAGCACGTTTCTGAGAGTTAGACATCTTTCTTCTCACTGCTGAAGTTTCATAGAAAGTCTGAGGATTGGATCAGAAATATAAAATCTGAAAGAAAGAACAAAGCATTATAATTCAATATATTATATCAATCATATTGTTTTAAAACGCTTTTCGATTTAATGTTATTGTATGGGTGAAATTTTACATAATATTGTTAATTAATATTTATTATGAAAATTGCTAAAACATTCAATGTTGATAAAAATGTAGCTCCAAAATATAATAAAAAAAAACAGATTACATGTCCATATAAATTAGCCAAATACAGATCAGTCAACAATGTCAGAGGAGTGTGGCGATCAAATATGGTAATTCTATAGTGCACTTACACATTGTTATCCCGATGCCCGCCCATAACAAAAGTATTTAAATTGTCCCAAGGCCAAAACCTGTCAAAAACCAAAAATAAAATCAATTGTGAAAAATTCAAAAAATATTATATATAAAATGAAAAAAAAATGTAAGTAAATATATATCAAGCTCATGAAACTTTTTAACATAAAGAACGAAAGAAAGACTAACAGAAGCAACATGTGTCACAAAATAGAATTTATAAAAATGCTAATGTTAATTCTTCTTTATTTTCTGCCTTACTAAAAGTTTTGATAGCCATTGGAATGATAGGATTAATTTATTTTTCAATCCTCAAAGGAAAAAGGTTGACTGTCTGTGTATCAATCCTTCCGAGATATGTGCGTGTGGCTGACTGGAGCACTAATAGTAATGTTAGTCGTTGCTCACAAGAATTTTTCATTACACTCCCACTGCTGAACCCCCCGACTTAGATAAATTCAAGGTTACGTAATATTACAACTACAGGTGAAATATTATGTTCCATGTTGATTTTGTTTTGGCAGATAGTTGTAGAGGAGTTGATTACAATTCATTATGGAGTATCTAACGTCTCAACAACACGTTGAAGTCATTAAAACATTTTATCTAAATAATAATGGCAATGGGTCAGTTGGGCCTGCAACACATGCGGCTACAACAAGACGGTGTCATCTCATACACATCTCGAGCTACGTTTGAAATTTTGGGAGAAATTTTTCCCGGCCACATAATGTCAAAAAGTATCCTTGATCACCTGATTTGACGACTCCCAACTATTTTCTGTGGGGGTACTTGAAAGGAAAGATCTACGCCAATAAGTCAACAACAATTCAGATGCTACAGGACAATATTCAAAATGAAATTGCTGAAATAACACGCAAAGTGTGTGAGAATGTTATGAAAAATATGGTTAAAAGAGCACGCATTTGTGCCGCTGCCAGAGGCGGCCACTTGACCGATGTCATATTCCAATACATAATTGTAATAAATCAAATAATCGATAAATAAAAACTAAATTTAAAAATTGTGTTTCATTTCCTAGTTATTCAAAAACAAAATCAGCCTGGAACATAATATTCACCTGTACTAGCACATATGAACATGTTTGCGTCTTTTACGTCTTTGTCATCCATTGCAGTATACAACAAAATTAGTATGTAATATTATGTAATTGGTAGTGGTCCATGCCTCGAGCGGTTAGGTTATCACTGTTAGTGTTGAAAATAATTTGTATGTATGAAAACGGGAAAATAACATCAACAATAGATTCCTATTTTGATATTTTTAACTACAAAGTCATCTATGATGACAAAAAGGGTGTAACCACACAATCTACTCTAGACATTTATGTGAGATGCCACTTACAATGACACAGACATGACCCTGACTATAGACTTCAACATCGAGAGGGATAGAAGTAGCCAAAGAACAACATTTATAGTTAATATCCCCGAGTAAATATTGCTGCATGTTCATTTTCGTTATTGTAGCATGAAAAAATGTTGCAAAACTTTAACACAGACGGCAATCTAGCAAAGTAGCCAGGACAATGCTATATACATATCAGAGGTGGATACCTACTGCATCCCACACAATAAACTACGAGTAGTATAGGTACTTAATAGCAATATAATTGTAAAAAGTTTATCATATAATATTTTATATTCACCTCTATTAAAACAAAAATACATATATCAATAATAAAGTTTATCTATCTAAATAAAAATACTGTGTAAATAATATGAATAATAGAAGTAGTATGCTTCTATTACCAATGTAACATCTTGCCGGACATGCTACGTGCTTGGGCTGAGAGCATGAAATGATTTTTAATATATTTTATTTATAAATTATTAATGCTAAAATATACGTCTTATTTGTATAAAGTAAAATAAATTTTATTTAAACAATGGTTACAATATTTACAACACAGAATATAAAATGAGAACTCACAAACATAATTCGTCTAAAAGCGATCCAATCAATACTCCATAAATAACATTAAAAATAAATTTAACTGCTGTTTGATTTTCAGAGTTATTACTGATATTAAATAATATTACACATAACACCACGAAAAACCAAGCATTGACAGATGTCCCTAACCATAGATGAAACATTTTGCACACATTTTCTTCTTCTTTTTAATTCGTTGGTTTTTCGTTAATAATCTACATTATGATCTTATCTATGGATAAGAGAGTATACATCATGTCTACATATTTAGTAGCGATGGGTCTGATATGAACGCAGACACTCTGGTCGTTACGCAATCAATATATGGTGGTCACGAGGAGATGGCGGGAGGGTAATTTTCTATATATAAATTTACACATTTATTTACAACAGGGAAAAAAAGGAAAATTCTTATTGCTACTTATATCTAACATTAATTAAGCTCCCGATTATTTTTCCCTCTTACTATTTTATCCATTGCAACTCGCCATGAGTGACGACGTGCGGCGAGCTGCGATTATGCGGATCCCGCTAGCCACGTGCCGCTGACTGTGGATTGAAACCCGCCCCTGTTCCAGGGTGCAGGCTTTGCCGCTCCGTTTTATGCCATGCTGCCTCACCGCGTCAATTGACCTCCAATCTTCTGGTCGCGTGGTAAGGAATATCCGCCGCTTACCTCGCGCCCAAGGCGAGGTCTCCAGATGCCTTTTAGGAGGCACATCGTAGCTTCCGCAGCAAACCGGCGGCACCCCGGGAGCAGGTCCGGAGCGCTGGACAGGCGAAGAGCGAGATCAAATCTCAGTGAAATCTTTGCTCAGTTTTCTTTCTGCCAACATCCAAGCCTGAGATAGTGTTTGAGTTTGTCCATCGAGAATTGTTTCATACTGCTCGGGAAAATGTTATAGGCTTTGGGGGTTAGAAACATATAAAGGATTGACCAAAGCTCGTTTTCATTTTAATGACGATGAACCATTTTTTTGTATTAAATCTACGTTGGACCTGTCAAAGTTGTAATGTTTACATAAATCTACCCACAGTGTTCCCTTCAGGTAACCATAAATTATTAATGCCTTTTGAATTCATAAATCATAGATACTAATACAAATGGGACACGACGTTGTGCGCCATGTGATTCGAGTCGGGGTTCGTTTAGTTCTAATTCAATCAATCGATGATTAATCGAACACGTATCATGCTCCTGATCGCTCGTCAGAATGGCACCCCGCACTCTAATGAAATGTTTGCTTCGCGACCCATCCATCAGATATCACACCTTCATCAGTACCATGGTTATAGGAAGAACACAGGTGAATATGAATATACGGAAGATGCACGAATTAGACATTTATTATACACACATTTACATTCACGGGCAGGTGGAAATACTTATGACTAACTTAATCTAAAAAAATGTCTACTTCGGGTTATTTAGCGACGTTCCTCCGGATCTTCTTCCAGAGACCTGGTCATTTTAGCTTAAAGAGATATCGCAGACAGAGTAATAAAAAATGTAAAATAATGAATATAGATAATCATAAATATAAAAGATATCGCAAACATTAAAGATAATAACAATTTTAAAAATACATTAAGAGAAAATATTTATAAGAAACAATAGTAATTAATAAATAACAAAACACTATATAAACTTAAAAATGTTTTTCACTTTTGCTTTCTATTTAGAGATTAATTTCCTTAATTATTTGAACTATTTTTTTCATATACAATATATCCTTATGGTTTATCAGTTTTGACATTTCGTCCAAGTTGTATCTGCGACATACTGCATCCATTTGATATCTTTCGTAGATGAAGAACGGGCATGTCTTCAGTAGGTGTATTATATTCTGAGTACTTGTATCATCGCATGGGCAGGTATCATCATAAACCAGCCTCGAAACGATGCAGATAGCTGTTAAAGCATCCATGTCCTATCATTGCTTGCGTTAATTCATAGTTAGTTTGATAGATTTTATGGAACGATATAGCACTTTTAACATCAGGAAAAAATAGTTTTGTAGTGCTTCCTATCGTTGATGAAATAAATCATTTGTTCCATTCTCCAATCATTCTTTCTTTGACTCTCTATTCGCTTTGGCTTAGGGGAAAAAATTCATAATCGGTCTTCGTCTTCTTCAGAGTAGATCGTTTCCTGGGATGCCTATATGTGCTTTAATCCATCCTATTTGCACGTGTTATTGTCTATGTAACAGTTCTGTTAGCTTTTCTCTAATTTCAAACACAATTGGGTTTAAAGCTTTAGTGTCTTGGATTGCTGCAAGACAAAATTGGCAATCGGTCAGAATAGTAGCATTTTTCCAGCAACTAGGCGGTTTACATATGACATACATTATTGATTCTTTAAATGCGAACAGTTCCGCATAAAAACAGAGCAATAGTTTTCCAACTTATATTTTCGTCCTGGCAGTCTTCTTCAAAAGGGACGAATCCAGCTCCCACTTTCCCTTCTTATTATCCCATCTTATCTTGACTTCAGAATCCAGATTTGCAGGTAGATTTTCTCCAAGTATTTTGCAGTGGACTGTTATTTTATCAGCTGGGTGTGGTAGTTGAAAATATTCTATCGACCCTTGATATTTCCTATCTTTCGGTAAGTCCATTAGTCGTCCTTATTAAGTCGTGTTATACCTACACCCTTACTCCTCACATTCACGGAGCGCTTAACGATGCACACAATCTCATCGCTATTCTTTGAGGTGTCGCTAGAAGAAACGGCTAAAGCGTATGTCGTGTCGTCTTTATTTTTAGGTTTCGAGGCTACGTTGGAAACAGGATTGTATAAATTGCTTCCCTCAATAATTTTTTTCATGTTGGTTATTTCACTTTTGACATCTGAAATATCCTCTTTATTGGCAATCGATTTAAATTTATCATCGAGAATTTCTTCCAATCTAGAGTCCACATCGGGAGAAATTTTGATTACGATGTTTTTCAAACAATTCAAT